>JAIPRL010001766.1:0-73720 GCA_025469235.1 Pemphigus obesinymphae | reverse complement strand
ATATATTTTGCCTAGTTAATAAGTTTATTTTTCAGTTTTTTATTTAAATATTAACATTATATTTATTACATATTATTTATTTACTATAATTTATTAGTTATTAATTATTATGTTACCTAAGCATTAATCATTCTAGTAATTAGTAGATATTTTATTAATGCTAATATTACTTTTTTAAATATAATAAAAAATAAAAATATTATTTTAATTATGGCATTTATTGCCTCCTCCCTTGCTTAAATCCTACGCCGCTGATTTAAATCAATATCTAACTTTTCAATAAGTAATTTGCTACAATTTTAGAGGGTGGGGGGCGATCATCTCGTCACCCCTACACACGAGCCGCCACTGGAAATCGGTATGCGACGACACTACAGGAAATGGATTTTGGGAAGGATGTGGGAGGGGGAAATATTTCGTAATTTAGTCGGTCGACTATAAATCGTTCAGCATTTACTCCAGTAATATCGCGGTATCCCACTATCGTCCAGTTACTTCCCGTGCGGGAGTCCCGTCGAGGACTCCTAAAGGATACCCCTAGGTGTCCTATGGATGATATTCCGTCAGGTGTCCTATTCTTATTATTATTATTATATACGTACCTGTACTTGTACCTGTATACTTATATTTTACGCTATTTACATTTTGTATATTAGCGCTAATCTGTTAGAATATACTTGGAAAATTATAATACTTCACAATATATTTTATTGATGACTGATGAGTACGAGAAAATATTTTTTTATGATTAATCCAAAACGTGCCAAATGTAATGTTTTTGAAATATACCAAAAATTTTGGTAAAAAAACATTTTAATTGCCTGCAATGAAGGCTTCGTAGAATCGAGGACATATGCATAAATGCCCGTGGAACAGTACCTATACGATAATATTTTAAGAACATTTTAGAAACGCCATTATGCAAATTTAATAACAGTCAGATACTCAGATCAGACTCGGACTGATGTCAAAGAGTGTTACACACTTCGGTATATTACTAAAAGTTTTGAAGGATTGTTTGGCATTTAGTCGAAAATATCAGAAAAATGTTGAAGATTTATTTTATTTTTTTTTTTTGTCTATTTACATTTCAAAGATGTGGTATTTCGACACACAAACTCCCCCCTCCTTCCAACAAAAAATATTTCTTAGGGACGTCTCGTACGGCACAAGACTGCTGGACGAATCATCTCCGGAAGTTTTGGAAATTTCTACACAATTCGTTGATTTAAAATACTCACACACATCCATTTACGAACGTATACAATTATATATATATATATAATTCATATTATACGCGCGCATACGAGAAAAAAATCTAAATACAGACAGCTGCCTGGGAAAAAAAATATAATATATAGTCGTATTCGGATGTATTGAAAATTTAACGATGAATCTGATATCCGTCCGATTTTTACCCATTATATATTTATCCTGTAAACACACATTTACGCGTATATAATATTATAGGTATACCCTTATGTATATATACCTAATACGGAATATAATCGTTTGTATAAACGTCGTAAAAAAATGCAACTACCCTATGCCCAATATTGAATAAATACTGAAATATACAATATATATATATCTACACATATAGTATATATTATTATATACTATATAGGTATATAGATCATATATATATATATACGTAGGTATATATGTATATAGGTATTAGTATAAGCTATAATACCTATATAATATAATCGAGTTGATTTTCGAAAATTCACCACTCGTTGGAATATTTTATTATTTGTTGTACATTAAAAGAAATATAACAAATGCGAAAGAAATCCGGCAATATTTCCATATATTATTACATAATAGGATTAAAATATCGTAATCTGTTTATGGTAATTTCGTCAGATCTAGTGCATTTTATTCGTCGTAATGCAGATTTGAAGATTGTGATTTCAATGTACATTTTTCTAATAACAAAAATTATCTATATTGTACACCGTTCGAAAATAACACGAATGTTATTAAATATCACGAAAGATACGGACGAAATTAATGCCGTTCGTTATAGAATTATTGATGTATAACATTTATGTATAAACTGATATAAATATAGTAAATGCATTTTAGATTCTGAACGCAGTGAGGAATATATATTGCAGTTTTACAATTATTTGGTTTTTTTTTTATGTATTTTTGTGTTATAATATATTTAGGATTGACACATTTTATATCATCAAAATTTTTTCAGACATTCGTTCATTATATGTACCTAATTTTATTGTATAAGCACAAATCCGAGTTTACAACTTAACTTTTTTGCATTGTTATTTTCGGTGTTTTAATATGCACCTAATAATTTCAATGTAATTTATGTGTAGTGTTGAGCTTTACCTCGATAGCTTTTATTTATCTTTTATCTTATTTAGATAAATAATGATATGTTATCTAAACAATATTATCTTTGATACAATTTTTACTTATCTACTTAATTTTGACTAAATATATTTTATTTTCATTTAAGAAAAATAATATATTACAAGTACAATATTTGTATCTACTAGGGATTTATGATTAAAAAAAAAAATTATAATACGATGTTATAATTGTTTCTAATTATATAATTTCTAAATATACGTATTACGGTTGTACTCTATCGATATCGTTTGTTTATTGTTGATAGCGACAATACGACTTGCGCTAATGTATAAGAGGATAAATAAACATTTTACTTTTTTGAATTTTTCAAAAATATAAATTATATATTATGTATATTATATAACATATAAAAAAAACTTTGGGGCAATTTCAAGAATTATTTTAATTTTTACTTGGTCAAAATTGATCCAGTATTGTATATGCAATCGCAAAGACATGCATTACGGTTTAACACAATACCATCTTTCTTTCACAATCAGGTAAAAATGTATTATTGTATCTTCTTCATATTCTATCCCAACTATTTTCCACCCTATTCCTGTACTTCCACTTAACTCGATCTCCCGCATCCTCTTCACTTATACTCACCCACCTCATATCACTCTCTATTACATCCCCTACCACTTTTATGGTTATTATTTATTAATCGTATAATAAACGATATTATTATATACTTATACAAATACCCATCATATTTTTGATCTACAATTTTTAGACAGGATAAACATGAATTGGTCGTTAGGAAGAAGTTTAAGTTACAAATTACACGAGCAAATCCATACACCAATAATATATGTTTCCACATGAGAAATACTTCATAATAGTGAAAAAAAACCAAATTTGATATTTTTCATATAGGACGTCAACAATACAAAGCTCTAATTACACGAAGCTAATGTCTGTCGGCGGTGGCCGCGGTCGACTTGTTGAAGGTTTTAAATCATTGTATGGACCCAAAACTGCATGCACGAGGGTGTTTTTTTAAACGTCCAAAATAACAATGGAATCGGATGAGCATAAATGTTTTTATGAAGATAATTTGATCGGGCGTACATTTGCAGCGAAACCCGATATCCAACAAAAAGTATTAACTTCCTATGCGGGAGATGGAAATTTATTGGACAACAAAACGGGGAAAAAAAAGTTCCTGATTGAGATTTGGTTTTCGAAAGAGGGGACCGCAATTGACCTATTAAAATATCATGTATAATATAAATAATGTGGGTGATGGAGATACAGCAGGAAAATCATGTCCATTGATGCACTAATCAACTCTGTTAATTCATCTCATATATACGTTTTAAACATGTAATATTATGAGAAAATCAGAATAATATAATACAAATCCTTGATTTTATGTCTTCATAATACCGATTAAAATAATCTGTTTATAAAAATATTCATTTTAGATGTATTTGATTTTCCTAAATATATAATATTTGCGTTCTATTTCCATAAAAAAAATATTCTAATGTAGTCTGATCGTATTTTCTCAATATTTACAATGTATAATCAAATTGATTATCTTATAATATTACTATATAATATAGTAATAGTAATTTATACCATTAAATCTATTAATTTTACAATTATGATATTTTTGTTTTTTGAAAATAATTTTGATATCAAATTCGTTCTAGATGGTACTTTTTGGACTCCATCTTTGAATTTTCCAGTATCTAGTTTTTTTTTATTGCAAAGAAAAATTAAAATTAAAATTTTATAATAGGAAATTATTAAACTTATAAATTGTTTTTAAATAAGTTGCCTATATATTACGATAATAATATAAATATGTGGCGATGTCATAAAAAAAAATGTTCACAACTACAGTTTATGTAGGGCTGGGATTTAAATTAAATACAAATCAAAAATATGTATATATATATATATATATGTGTAATTAAAATGGACAACATATGTAGTAAAAAATTTAAGATATATAATACAAAAAATGAAAATTATGTATTTACTATATTTGAACGAAATATACATTATTATTATAATTATTTACTATAAAATAAATACAATTTTCTATTGATTTTATTAAAATAATACAATTAATTAATTATTGATAATGAAATTATTAAATTAAATTAACTTTTTTTAAACTTTCACAAAATACAACTTATTGTTTTTAATTTTTAATCATTGTAAAGTAAAAAAATGGCAAACCATATAGTTTTAAATTTTCAAAATTAAAACTATGACGAATTGGTTTTAATACTGACTTAAATCTACTAAAGGAACGTTCCACATCACAAGATATTATTGATGCATACTTCATGGCTGTTATTTCACTAGACGAAAAATCGAGCTCCATTGTGTCTTCATTCCTAATACCACAAAGAATGTTTCCTGTGTATTTAATGGTCTTCAGTCTTAAATTTTTGTTTAAAACTTAGTTAATTTTATTCTTTAATAATTAAGCTGTTGATTAATTTTTGAAATTGATGAATCAATAATTTTTAAGCTTTTATTTAATGCAATCATAATATTTTCTAGCTTTGATGTTGATTCATTCACCCAAAAAAACTAAAATTAGACACAATATATGATAAAGCAGATTTTATATTGGTTTTCTGAAAAATTTATTTTTCCTTGGAAATTGATGCTGCGTATTCAGAATCCAACATAGATACTAAATTTTTAATTTCTTCATAATATTTACAATAATATTTTACGGCTTGTAATCATGACCTTGTTGTTATCGGCTCTATAGAAAGCAGGATATTTGAATAATTATTTTTAAATATTTCAACTCAACTTGGAGCTTTTAGAAAAATTTGTTTAATTGTTGAAATTAATAAATCAACATTGGAATATTCACATCTGAGAGTTTTAACTACACGATGTAAGATATGAGCCAAACATTCTTAATTCTTAAATTCTTAAAACATTGAACAAGTTAAATTAATCATTTTTGGTTACAAAATTTGTGAAGAATTTGCTGCTTTAATTATGTTGCGTTTGTCATGAAAAGTAAAAATTGTTCATATTGTACATTATTTTGACAAATTATTACTGATCGAATTGTTAAACAACTTTGCTATTGTTTTATAGTTACATTTTTCTAAATGTTCACAAGTTAGAAGAATTGGTTCAGAAGGTTCAGAATTCAGTTTATCTACAATAATATTTCCAATATACTTGCCTTCAATATCGGTAGATTCATCATAAAAAACCCAAATAGAACCATTTTGAATAAAATTAAGAATTTTTAATAGTGTTTCTCCGTAAATAGTTGAAATATAGTTTTTTTTCAAGAGTACTACGATCTGGCTTTGGTTTACCTATGTTATTTTCTAAAAATTCTTTGAAATGTGGATTGTCTAATAATTTAGAGAGTAGTATATCTGCTTTAATCATTGCACGACATAAATCTAGATTAAAACTACATTTACTTGAAGAGGATAAGAAATTGCTGCTTCGAATGTACTTGTCTTTTTGCTAGACGTTTTTTGTTTGATTTATGTTTTGATGTTGAGATATGTTGAGCTATCTATAAAATATTATTTAAATTAAATATATTACATACATTTTTAGTTTCTAAATTGAAAAATTTTAAAAATTACCCGAAATGTTTGAGTAATTTGAAACGCTTGTATCACATGCATTGTGCAGTAAAATACATTATTATCACTCGAAAAAGTTTCGTTTGGAAAATCACGGATGACATTTGAAATTTTAGTTGAAATAGGTCGTGCCTTAGGCATTGTTTAGTTTTAATGTTTACACAACCACGTGAACACAAGTACTGAACTGTTGTAAATAATTGTCAAACACAATCAGATAATTTGACGCGGTTTTACACTAATTCGAACAAATGTAATACCGGTTTAAGGTCGTAAAGGTAAGTTATTAAACAGAAACAGATAATCTAAAGTCGTTAAGATAAATGTATTAAAGTATATCAATAAATGCTATACCTACACAATTTTACGAGTACTATTATCAAAGTAGTATACTACTAAACCATCAATTTTGACGATTTAAATAATATTTTACTTCTTAGTATTATTAATGAAATTTATAAAATATGTAAAAAAAAAAAGAGGAAATTTTACAAATAATATAAAAATATGTAAAATAAAATCTGTCTTATTTTATTGCAAATTATGTGAAACAAATTGATCATTTGACATAATTAATTTATAATATTTTAGTAAAAATATGTAATAAAATATAAATCTCAACCCTAGTTTTATGTATAATATACCAAGCTTTCCTCCAAATCATTTAATGGAAAACAAATATGATTTACGTATGTATATTGTATATGTATCCATTATATTAGTATCTTAGACTCTCTAAGTACTTCCACACGTTAGGCAGCCTTTTTTTTTTATAGAAATCCAAAAATATTTTACGAATAATATAAGGATCAATATAACGACACGTATAGGAATAAAATGGACCGATTAACCTGATAGGTGTAGCTTAGCTCACTTGTGTGAGTCCCAATTTGTATTGAATAGTTTAATAAATGAATAGTAGTCTGTTCGAGTAAAAAGTCATAATACGGTTTTGATAAATCGTTTATTCCAAAATATTAGCCGTACAAATTCCACTAAAAAGCTGTCTGGGCAAAAGTATTTGAGATATTGGTTTGACCTCACGACTAACTAAGAATAGTTTTTTTCCTTCCGAGTTTTACTAAGGCCTCTATTGTTTTGTAATACGTATTGATAAAATGTCTAAAGATGTCACTTGATCAACTTGATTAATTCAACTACTATATATAAACAAAAAATAACTTGCTCAGTCTTCAGTCTTGATTTTTATAGAATTTACGACTGTCAGTGCACAATACTTATTACTTACTTTTAAATAACTATAGTACCTACAGTTTTAATAGTATAGCTGGGAATTGATGAAGGACATTCGTATATATTTTGTCTAAACGGTTTAATGTCTGGCATAGATAGTCATCTTTTATTGTATTTACGAAACATTTCCATACTATATTAGCGGTCATTTCAATTTATTTATTTTTTTAAACATTAGTTATATTAGAAAATCGGGCCGTCTTGTCATTATATAATATGAATCTTAATTAATTTTAAAATTCCAATTTATCTTATGTACATTGTATTGGCATTAACGTTTAATTAAATAATAACTAATTAAACACCGTTCGATTAATTTGCCGTTTTCATCGGTGCAGTTAATGCCAGCGCACATCGTATAACATGATATTTTTTGCGTGGTCCTCTCGAGCCTTTTTTTCTTTTTTTGGACTGACGCGTGCAGATGTATACCGTAACGGCTAATAATAATTATACGCCCCGTGCAGTAAAACTCGTTTCGTGTACAAACAATAGTATAAATAGTTAATATCGAAAGTGCAATAACATCACTACTATATTATATTGTATTTAGTGTATATCGTTGTCTATATAGTGCCTATATATTATTATATGCGTTAGTGTATACAAACGATTGAAATGAAATTAGCAATAAAATATATCGAATACAATAAACGATGGGCGCATTCGTATTTTGACAGCTTGTGCGCGTCTTGATAAATATTCCCTCGCATATAACCCTTTCGAGTGGATGCCAGATGCACGTATATAGCTCATATATATATATACCCGGTATACGGTTTCAACCCCATAAGCGCATTATGCGCACTGCCGGTGTCCAGTCGTTGTACAAAATAAACATATAAACCGAATATACGTATAATATAAAATGTAATGATAATAAACAGTGCGCATACAAAATATACAGAGGCGTATAATATTATAGTGTAATATAAGCGTTCAATGCGAATATTATAATGCGTCTGTACAATAATAATTAGCTCCCCCACGTGCGATGTTTTCGTTTTGCCATCATCATCATCATCATCATCATCATCATCATCATTGTTATCATCATTATTATCGTACTGTTAAACCAAATACGCAGCGAGAATATAATATTATACAGGTATAATAATAATAATACATCATACTGCACCGAGTGAACCCCGAGATCGAACTCATATACCATTCGCGCAAATTATTGTTTTCTTAACGTCCATTATTATTATTATTATGATTATTTTTTTAAATAACGGTTTAAGCTTCATACAGTCTATTTGGCACGTGCACCCTTTTTCGTATTATACATACAGGTTTAATTATAATATACTATAAATACACTAAACGTTTCTCGTTCCTATATGTTTACAATCCGTCCTTCATATTTTGTCGCGTTTTGCGCACAAAACAATATATAGATAGGTACCTATATATTATTGTACTAGGCTCAATATTCCCCCCTTCCTTGACACGATGCTTTCCAACTTCTAAGCTATAAATATTATTCGAATACAAAAAAATTTAAATAAAGCTTTTTTTTTTTTTTTCTTTGTCATTTCTTGACAATTTTCCAAATATATGAAAAATATTATTGTTTAGTTTCCATAATAGGTAATAAGTAAATATTCTGGTACCTACCTATATTTTATATATATATATATACCTATTATTATCTACATCACTATTTCATTCTTAAGAGGATGCCCCACGGCCATTTTTCAAGGGGTTTTAAATAAGCAATTTTTGTGAAATTTTAAGAAAAATGAAAATCCAGCAATTAAATATTACATTTTTAAATATTTTAAAATAATTATTTAAAATAATTAAATATTATTTTAATATATTTTAAAATTAGCTGAAAAATATTCTCATATTTGTACCACTTTTAGTTATTGCGTAATTACGATATTTCTTTAAATTTTGTTTTTTTTTGTTTTTCAAGCCCAAGATTGGTTTTTAACAAATGTTTTACAATAAATGGCTTTTCCATTTCTCTCTATCATTCGCCATAATCTTAAGCTCCCTGTAGGAAGTGACTCCTGCATCCTGTATTATTTGGCTAATGTACCTCATCCTAGGTCTTCCTCTTGATCTTGTACCCTCTATCATTCCTTCAATTATTAAACTATGCAATTCATCTCCATGCCTCAACGTGTGTCCTATCACCTGCCATCTCCTTTTCTTTATAATATCAATCAGTGTTCGTTTTTTATCTATTGTCCTCAGGATGTCTTCATTTGATCTTTTATCAGTTCAGCTTATTCTCTGCATCTTTCTTCAACACCACATCTATAGAGCTTCTAACATATATATATTTTTTAAATTAATTGTCCAGGTTTCACTTCCGTATAATGCCACACTCCAGACGTATGTTTTTATCAGCCGTTTCTTAGTTACTATGTTCATATTTTTTGATGTTAGTATTTTTCTCTTTTTAAGGAATGTATTCTTTGCTTGACCTATCCTACTCCTGATTTCCTTGGTTGATTTCCCGTCGTCTGTTATAATGCTGCTTAAGTATTTGAAATAGTCTACTTGGATAATTTCTTTGTTTTTTAATGTTATATTTATATATGATATGTCTTTCTTTTAGCATACAAGGGCTTTGGTCTTGGCTGCGTTTATTTTCAGACTATATTCTTTGAACGTAGTATTCATTGCATTTAACGCTGCTTGTAAGTCATCCTCAGATGTTGCAAGAACGACTATATCATTAGCGAAGCGAAGCATTGTTATTAGTATCCCTCCTATTTTCACTCCAATTTCTTTTTGTTTTAACCAAAGCTTTATAACGTTTAATGCTTTTTCAATAAATACATTAAGTAATTGTATTTAATTTCTTTAAATATATATATATATACCTAGGTATAGTGTTTTCTCAGTTCCAATAGTACATATTTTATAATTATTGTAGGTTAACGATTTTGGTACCAATAGAAAGATGAGAACATAAACTATAATCGTACACTATCGTTTTGCAATTAATTAATTCTATAATGAAACTACTATTGAAAAACATGAAAAAAATCTCATTTTCAAAATTGCAAATGTTTAAATTACAAATTTCATTTTCATATAAAATTTTAAAACTGGCGTACGATTATAGTTTAAGTTTTCATCTTTTTATTAGTATCAAACCCGTTAACCTATGATAATTATACAATATATATTTTAAGTGCGTGAAAGCGTTTTTCACCGTGTTTTAAACATACTGTAGTCTGTAAGTAAATTGGTTATGCAATAAACCAACTTTTTTTTTATTTTCATCAAATTTTAATGTAATTTTTCAAAGTATTTTGTTTAAAATTTTAGTCTTAATTATGATGCACATATATACATCAAGTTATAGGTAATAATAATCAATTACACGACAATATATTTTCGGATTAAGTTGGATAAAAATGAGTAAAAATGTATAAGTATAGAGTAATAAAAAATTAGTACATATTATAGGATACGCAGGGATCAAATGGAGGATACAGGGGACGGAGTTACAATATAAATTTTTGCGTTCATAATAGCGTACCCCCTTATTTCATTTATCGGGACACTAAGAACCCAACGAATTACCGTACGTTTTTCCGAATCCATTTTCCCGAAAGACCATTTTACAAAAACTTTTTTTACGTATTATTCATAAAAATGTTTTTATTTTAATTTTAAAAATATCAATACTATAAACAAATTTTATATATTACTATACTATAACAATAAGGACATTTATTTTTTGGATGCATATATAGGTAGATTAACCTTTACTTTTATTAACATTAATCCTACAGGTCACTTTTCCTGTCATGTGTTCTGGAGTACTGAATTTTTAACTAAACCTATAGTCCATTCTCATCTTTTTTTCCAATTCAACCACTGAGTTATGAATATATTGAATTTGAAAATGTTCAAGAGGGCGTTCTGATTATTAGGGGTTATATATAAGCGAATTGAAGACAAATTAAAATTTTACAATTATTGAAAAATATTTAAATACGTTTTAAAAGAAAGTTAAAAGTAATCCTATGTCTATATGATTTTTCTTTTTACTGTTTTTTTTCTTTTTATGTAATTCTATAAAATGTTATTGAAAATATTACTTTTGAATTTTTCATTTTCGTCAACTTAAAAAATATATCGACAAATATATAATTATTTTGATAGTAGGTTAATTTGAGTACTTACTATAGTTTCTGTTTAACTTAGTATTTTAATCTATGTAGGTATTATATTCAGTAAATACAAAATATATGTTCAATAAACAGCCGATGTACAAAGTATATACTTAAATTCCATAATATATAGGTATACTGGGGTACTGCATTCCGAATAAGACAAATATATTAGTAATTAAATCAGTATATTTTCATTGTTATACTCATATGCGTATTATGATTTATTGTACTATACACTATATACTGTATATTAACACTTACATGCACAATTATTTGGCACACATTTTTACCTACCTATTAATTGTTATCATTACTTACCGTATTATATAACACCAATAATATACCTACCAACTTACATAAGACACATTAAAATATCAACAATATTTATGAATATTTATTAAATATTTTTGTTAGTTATAGGTATTAATAATATAAATATTTTTAACGAAATTCCTAAATTAAATTTACATAAATGTACATTTTCGAGGCAATAGAATTTAATATACAAATAGATGCTCTCCACTAAAATACCCAGAGATCTAAAATTGTTAAAACAACTAGAATCATTTCAATTGAATAATCAACTATTAGAGATTAGCGTCTTACATTTTATATATATTCATTTTAATAAAATATTTCATACCTATATGCCCTATATACCATATAGGTTATATAAATTAATATACCTACTTATATTATTTTTATTATTTTACTGAGTACTGTCTCATACTAACTAGAATTTTAGAAGAACTATATTTTCTTTATTACACTTTCACTAAAATAATAATGTACATTTTCTTTAAATTATGACTGTAGATTTATGATGTTACTATTTTTTTTTTATATGAGTATATATAATATTAAACCAAGAATACTTAAGAAATGTTCAGTAAATCACATCTACTTTATTGTCGGTTTTATAATAATGTTTAATGTTGTTGGTCGTTAGCTAGATTCATTTTAACAATGTTTATTTATTTTTGCGTTTAGAAAATAAAAATTATCAACATTTGAAATTAGTTACGCCTGTCTACCCTCTAATACATATGAATTTTGTAAAAATATAATATAAATATTATTTAAATATTAAATATTTTGGGTTAACTACACAATACGTTATAATATATAAAAAATAGTAGCTATTAAAGAATTATGTGTCTTGGTAAGCATAGTTAATGAATGGCACATACCACATACTCATTTTTTAAATGTCTAAATATAATTGAAACTACTCACAATTTGTTTTACATTGTACAAACAAAAATAAACATACATGGACAAAATAAGACTTTAACAACTTTAAAAAAATAATAAAATGATGGTTATCAGTTTTAATACCAACACATAAAGTTTATTTTTTAATGATTTTTAAAATTATATCAAGTATAAAATAATATGTTATCGAATACTATAACAATTATTGCGTCAATTATAAATTATAGACGAAATTGGTTTTTTATTTAACATTCATTCTTTAAATTTGTTTATCTTTAAGGGTGGATCACTGATTAGAATATATACATCAAATATAAAAAAAAAAAACTATTAATAATTAGATTAAATACAGTAAGTTGGTTGTAACTTTTATCTACATGGTAAATTAATTAGGTGTTGAATAATATGAATTATGAATAATAAATTTTTAAATATTTGTAATAGTTAGCTGATTAGGATATACTATTGGAAATGGTTAAAAATTTAAAAAAAAAACAATGCCATATACTTAAATTTTACACCACATACATACTATAGCACTTTTATTTACTTTATTGATGTTTAATAATTTTTCAGTAATTTTAAAAACCAAAAAAAAAAATAAAAATTTTTCTTTTTATTATTCATGTATACACTTTTTGAGAAGAAATTGAGTTTTCGGGTAAAAAGTTTTCTTTTGTAGTAAATGTTGGTGCCTACTATAAAAAAGTACATTTTCTTTAGTAGTTTCTTGAGCGCAAAAGAAAACTACCGAAAATAACGGACAATTATTATACCTATATATTGGAAAATAATATTATACCGTACTTCGCTCATATTTGTTTTTCGAATTCAATGAGTTTTCTTTGCTTACACTATCCTGTCCGAGGATCAAACATCCACCACATAGGCTAGGTTATATAGTTATATTTGGACTGATTTTTTACATGGTATAATATATATCAAAATAATTTTTAATACGTTTTAAACAATGTTAATTGCGATATTAATTATGTTCAATTAGAAATGGTGCATACAATCAAATTGAAACGTGTACAACATCTGACATGATGCATTTGACATTTGAATATAGTGCATGTACTCGTTGGGCTAAGCAATGTTTGGACCGATTAATAAGTAATGTGTAACCAAAAATATAAGAGCACAAAGTGAAATTAGGAAGATTGTTTAGTAGACTGTATTCTATATTAGGTAGGTACATCAAAAATTTTTTTTTTTAAACGATCAACACTCTCTTTGGACCGGTAGAAAATGTAAAACTCAGTGTGCCGGTAATTTCCCTTTCCGGAGCTGATTGAGAGGGCTGTTTAGGGTGAAATTGGACCTCCAAAGCTACCCCCATGCATGCCAATAAACACTGCATGTTAACGGTTAGATTCTAACCTATAATGTTTTGGAAAAACCACGTTGTGGAAAGACGGTATAAATTGTAACGAAATAACTCGGTTGAAGAACAATGGCATGTATATATAGTTGAAATTCTTGTGACTATGTGCAACTGCTGTGTACAATATAACGTATATTTAACTTTATAATATTGTATGATATTGTACCCATACCAGTGTTATAGTGATATAGACGCGGGGGTGGGGAGTATAGGCCGTACCTACTGTATAAGTATACAGGCACTATGCGTTCGTGTGTGTGTAAGAACAATTAGAATGGCATTTACTAAGTCATTTCCTGTTGGGTTTTTTTTTTTTTTTTTAGTTTCTCATGGTGTCATTGGTGAAGGGCTATTTTAATAATAGAATAACGACCGTGACGATAATAATGATAATACTACCGAACAAATATATATACGTATAAATTCTATAATTCGATACAAAAGGCCAAATTTGATTGTAATACCTACAAAAGGGGTTAGACGGACACGCACACGGTATACACACATACACACACACACACACATATACATATACATATATATATATATATATATATTATCACACGTGTGCGTTGATAACAATATGTAATGAGGTTCACGAGAGCGTAAATATAATGAATCGTTAGATGATGAGTTGTCGAATCTGCTGGTATATAGGTATGTTTATAGGTAGGTTACCACACCACAGGTATATATATAGCCATACCGTATACACACCACTGTGTATAAGATTTCCCCACCTCCCACCCGACACCGATCCAAGACTCTGCGCGCGGTCACGATCTGGCCTCCTCGATAACCCCTAATTATCCGGTAGCTCTTTTGGTAACCAACAACATCATAATCGTCAGTGCCCCCACACTTCTTCCCGCCGTCCCAGCCGACCGACCCAACCGTAATTTGTCCATTTACCATTTTACAACTGTCGACGGCCGCGGCGGTCCGACTTCTCCCCGGAACATTATTACCGTATACTGGACGTTAGTATCGGTACATGTATATATTATTGTATAGTAATATTATAGTATATTATGAGCCTATTTATATTTTTTTTTTTTTTAGATTTGACACGACATATCCGATATAGAAAACTATAAAATAAATCGTCTAGAGATTGCCGCCCGTGGGTATTGTGGTTAATTTAAAAAAAGAAAAAAAAATGTAAATGTAAATGTATTTAGATTCTTATACGAGTCAATATATTATACATATGTTTAAAAATATCGGTTTTTTAGGACCTTTATAATATAACATACAGGTACCAGTCAATATGTATAATAACCAGATATTTTATATAATAATTAAGATGTCTGGTTAGTTTAATAAACTATATACATTTTATCAAGTTAGCAAGTTATTTTACATATTATCCATTTCTAATATGATAAATGTCATACAATCTAACAATTTAACTGGTCATTATACCGTAATAACCACGTAGGGGTATTTAGAATAAAAAACTGTTTCATTTCTGAGTCAAAAGTTATATGGAAAGTTTATTATTTTAACAATGTTTAAGATAGATTAGTTGTTAGAACAAGACAAACTATTCTAACATTTAAAATTACATTTTTCTTACAGATAGGTAAGCTTTATTAAAGTGTATTTTCCTTTGCAGTTGCATCTTTTGAACCTTTGGCCGCCTGCTATGGACGATTTCCTGGCACACTCACGAAAAGACACAATTCGTTCATCAGCAACATCTTCTGTAGATGTGAAATTTTTTTGACAAATGTTAAACTGGTTCCTGGAATATTTTTGTGCCAAACGTCCATATTTGGTATCAATCTCATACAAGTCTTTATCTTCGTCTACCTCCGAAAAAATTCCAATAATATTCCTGGAGTCACTCATTTCTATATCGAACTCAGAAACTCGAATTTTCACGATGTTTCGCATTTGGCCCTTTGAAAAATTTCCTTTTAGATGTTTTTACTTTTTCTGCTTACGTCTTCAAAGCAGTTATGGCTTTTTCTCTCTTTTTTTTTAATAAAGCTAATTTCATCACGAATGGCATTATCCAATGAAGACCCTTCTGAAGTAGCTGAGTATGGTGTTGTGTTTTTGTTTGGCTCTATTTTTTCTCCCTAATTTTGGTCCACTTTTGGTGCGTTTCGCTTACAGAATCATGCTATGTCATGTAATGCTTCGGGTTCTTCTTCAGTTTTCAAGTTTACAACAATGTCCGCTAAAAATGATGAAGTTGCAAGATCAACTTATGCTCTAGGTACCAAACATCGCCTCATATGCCCTACACTTAATACCTTTAAAACGCGCTCTATTTTTTATAAATTGAATGAATTTAAGTCCTTCTGACCTCAAAGTTTGGTTTGTTTCTGTCCAAGTTTCATGTTTATACATCCTGATTTACATGTTCCACAGATCCCTGTGACTGACTGTATCTTGGCTTGTCATTATTCGTCTTCAAGTCACTCCACATTGTACACATTTTTTCAAGAATTTGGTTACAACATTTAACTGCTTTGAATTTGAATGCTAACTTGCTTTGAAAACCGCCTAGAGCTTTAAAATAGTAAAAATACCTAGAAGTGCTTCTTCCTCTATTGGATTGCTTTTCAAAGGACGTAACTGTATGAAATTTGTAAGATGGTCTTGATACACAATAATGAATTTATAGTCAGTCTAGTTGACTGCATATCACTATATTTATCATACTAACCAAAGAATACTTAGTTATACATAATAGTTAGTTAAAATGATTAATTTTTAGAAAAATATGACAAATTTATCATATTTATTAGACTGGCCAATTATTGTGCATAATAAATTAATAACAAGTTGGTATAACAAATTTTAGAAATTCGTAAATAATATTATTATATTAACCAAACCTATTAGTTATTATGTAAAATAACTAGTTATTATACATATTAACCGAATTTATCAAATTAACAGTAACATATATATTGTAAGATTTATCACTATATTTTTAACATCACAACGAAGTCGTACCTTTATATACGTATATTATACAAAACTATATTGTGTTTTCAGACACGTTTGATTAATGATCGCGTTATAAGAAAAGTTTCTCAATACGTTGTATCTAAATTCTAGGCTTTGTATTATATCAGGTTGGTCATTATATTATAGGTAGGTATATTAGGTAAGTGCTCACGCGATACTATAATACTAATTTAATAGCGATATTTTTGTAATGACTTAATTTTTTACGTATAATTTATAATATTTAATATACTACCATAATGACAGTCGTGTTTGTAAAATGTTAAATAATCAATAAGTTTTAGTCTATTATTAAAACTACATTTAGTTGACAAAAAACATTACAGGAAGATTCTAAATTCTAATATGCATATCATTTTTTTAATGTTCATTCGTAAAATCTACATGGCATAATGACAAGTATGCCCACGAAAATAATTAAAATAATTAAAAAGCTTGTTATACATTTTTTTTAATCACTTCAGATGTCAGGTAATAACGGTACCCTATAAAAATATTTTAAACTTCGGCCTATTTTAGAATCATTACTATTATGAATTTATTGGAAAATTATCGTTGTATTTTCCTTCACATAGGCTAGGGAATCATATAGAAAATAATATATGCACTCTTATAATATTGGAACAATTTGTTCAACATATTTATTTTACATAAACAAAACGTTTAAATTATAAAAACTTATCTATATATTGAAACTTACAGGAAATCTTAATATAATATAGGTATAATAGTTCAAGGCCGGGAATTAACATATTTAACGTTATAAGAAAAAAAAGTTGTTTTTAAATACATTAATCAGTTAACTTTTAAAAATATGATAATTTAATTTTTAACTTGAAGATTTTTAATTGTAGTAACTTACATAATTAATTTCAAATTAGTGAAAAGCATATTACCTATTTTTCAATCGAAAATAAACATTGGTAAATAGTAAATTCCACTATATTCGTGGCAAATATTTAGTGAATACAATGGTACATTAGAGACAATATACCTATAGTGAGAAACTATAAATTATTTTTATATCTTAGGTCTATATATGGTACCATATAATTCGTTTAAAATGTTAAGTTGACATTTAACTTAATTAGTTAATAAGTTGATAGAAGATTCAGATTAACTTTTAACTTCATAACTTTCATTCAAAATTTTATTTAACTTAGCATAACTTAGTTGAACAAGAATCGTTAACTTACACAGCATTGTAGAGTGGAAATATTTAGTTAATTTGCATACAAATCAGAATATTTAAAAAGTTTAAAAAATTATTTTATTTTATTTGGGTATGAATATATTAATTTTCAGGGAAGTATTGTGGGAGCGTAGCACTCCACGGATCTACGGAAGTTTGAAAATAATTCTAGTACATATTAAATTTGAACTCTAGTTGCACCATATAAATCGAAGCTGTCAGTCTTTTATTAAGCTAAGTCATACGTACTTTCACACTTATATAAGATGACAGATGATTTAAGACTATGTACAAGACTGCTAAATGGGATGTCATAGTTAATTTGATAACAATTTATTGAGGTATACGATCGAAATAATCAATATTATATCTGCAAAATATGATAGGGAATACAATAAATGAGTTATCAATAGCATTTCAATGTCGTCTTCTAAATGAATATATTTTTTTTTTTTTATAAAAATTTTACTGAAACATGTTAGTGAGAATGTCGGTCGTACAAAATATTTTAAACCAATTTAATTTTTATGTACGGGAACAAAATATTCAATACAATAAAGTAAAAAATACAAAAATATGTAAACAAATTATAAATTGAAATTTACTCGCATTCATTTGATATCATTAATTTCAAATCAAGGGTCTAGGATTAAGGAACGTTTTATATATTTTTAATTATAATACAAATTGTAATGGAAAATTAATTATTTTAATGAAAATATAGATGATATAGGTACAAGTTAAAAATTTATAATTTCTTACGAATATTTCAAAATAAAATGAAACACTATTTTTAGATTATTAATAATATTGAAAAAAAAAAAAAAATGAATTTGGCTTTCCTGAAAATGTGCTTATTGTTCATATACGTTCCTTTTATCCTAGGACCTTGGAAATATTGTTGCATAATCATTGAATGATCACTTTGAATCTCTTTTTCTTTATAGAGAAGACCGAAGTTGTACAATATAACATTATGTATTTTATATGATGTGCGGGCCGCTGAATGTCGTGTATACATATTATTATTATTATTCTTATTCTTATTTACGCTTTTTCCGCTATATCGTATTTTCTCCTCTCGTTTCGCAGAACATTATTATTATTATTATTATTGTACGGCAGTACACACACTTACTTCGGATAAGTCGGCGTCGAGTCGGTGTCAGAAAAAAAAAAAAAAAAAAAGAAATATATATATATATAAAAGTTAAAAACAATAACGTGACAAACGACGGTGCTGTACTGTGCAGTCGGTTAAAGCCAAAGGGACGGCGCGTGATGGGCGGCAAAGAGGATACGACGCTATGGTGACGGGCTGGCGGGTGGGTGTGCAGGGGTGTGTACATTAGGGCGAGTATTATAATCGGTCGACTGTGTTTGCGCAGAGATTAAGGACGACGCGCAGGAGAAGGGATAGGAGAGTGTTTGTGTAGGGGCGCGAAGGGGAAGAGAAAGCTCTTAAGGAGCACCGCCATCTGGTGTCGGAAATGTGGCGATGTCCCTGAGAGGATTATGTACGAACTGTGTTTTCATTTATGAAGGGATAGTGTTGAATCCCAAAAGGATTGCGGTGGCAGTATACATTAAATAATATATATACATATATATACATATATATACGATTCGCGTCTGACCGCTTTTATTTACAATATAATATATACCAAACTGTGCCTTCCGACGAAAATACACTTGCACGATAAGTACGTACGCACAATATAATATATATATGCGTGTAATTATATATTATAAACATCATAACCGATATATATATATATTAGTCTGTTCGGGTCCCGACGAGGTGAGTGATCATCAGCTCGGGGATTGTGGCCCGTGTATTTAAGGATCCGTCGGAAACCACTTAAATATGGGATTCTCACCGAGAAAAAATATCAAAAATCAAAAAACCGACATTTGAAACATTGAACATTTGAATTTACATTTTCAAATAAAATACAATTTTATCATATTATTATAAACTATACGTGTTATTAATATGGCAAGCTCGTTTAGCGATAATATTATACCATAATAATATATGCATTAATAATTAATATTTTACATTGCTTATAATAAATTGTTGTCATTTTTTTTTTTTTTAACACGTCTATTAATATTTGTTTTTATTATTTTAAATAAACATGACCAAGGGTAGTGGCATAGGCAGGGATGATTGTTATAACCTCCTTTATCGATGTACAGGGCTGTGAATTTAACGCACTAAAAAATTGTCTAGTATTAATAATAATAATAACAAAAAATAAATAAATAAATAAATAAAAAATGTAATTAGAAGATTTAAAGAAAATATGCACTATTATGTTCAAACGCCCGTTCCTATATGCAAAAATATGCAATATAAATTTTCGCATTTGTATTAATAACAATATGAAAATAATTTTTACCGAACTTATTTACAACTATGAAGTAACAAAAAAAAAAAAAAACATACAAATTCATTAAATTCATAGCCCTGCTGATGTATTAACATTATTAAATATCATAATCATAAATCAATTTCCCCTGTTCTTTATAACAAAATATTGGCTATGCCATTAACCTAGCCACTGACTGATGACATGATCGTCGTATACGAAATAATTCACTTGATAAATAAATAATTAGGTACCTGTATTGCTATAACACGTGATTTAAAGTTATATATTAATATTTCCTAATAGTCGCTACAATTTAATACCAACCAATACAATATTGATTGTAGATTAAATACATATATTTGTAGGATAGAACGGTTTCGATGAGCCAGCATAGTTTTAAGAGTACTCTATAGTTTATATACACCAATGATTTTAAGGGGTCATTATAGGCAAGTTTATGGTCATTTTGAGAACAATTAAAATCTAGTAATTGAAAAATGCTTTTTAAATTTATCTAAATATTGGCCTATGTAGGTAACATTTTTAGGTTTCTAAACACAAGTTAAGTCACCTTATATATCCCCGTTGTGTTAGTTCATCTGTATTACCTTTATTTGATAGCTATAATTTCGTATACGATGCTTAATTCGATAGATGTTATTTGTTTTATAATATTTTCATCACATAGTTCCGAAGAGCATTGTTATTTGTTGATTTGGTTACTAGGAATATAGAATATAAATATTATTCGTTGTTTTTATTTTTTTATATTTTTGTTTCAAATACGTTTAGAAACCGGGAATTTAACACGCTCACAGAGTGGGTTTTTCTAACTTGTTTTTTATTGTTGCGTAATAAACAATATTATTGAAAATGAAGCAAAACATATGAACGAAATGCACGTTTCTGGAAAACTAAGTGGTTTTAGTGTTTAAGAATCTTTATAAAAGTTTAAACGTCTTAAAATAGATATTCAATTATATTTGACTGGACCGTGATCGAACTCTATAAAGTTTATAGTATAAATTTGTTCTTTTATACCCTTTAGAGTTTAAAGGTACATACATTAAAATCACTCAATTTTCTGAAAACGTTCATCAATGTACAATTAAAAAATTAATACAAAATTAAATACAATATTGTTATATAATATAATATTTTTGTTATAATTATACGCGTAAGAATGATCGAAATGGCCTATTTAACTGGTGATACCCGATAGAAAACATTCCTTACAGGCGGGAATTTTTAAGTTTTCGATAGAACATAATATTAAGAAAAATATTATTATTATTATTATTATTGCTCAGAGGTGATAGTGATCTAAAAGTTTAATAGATTATAAAAAAAAAAAACAACTAAAAATCAATCATATTTTATTTCGTTCTCCATTAGACTAAAAATAAAAACGGATAAAATATATTATGTATAAGTGAATTATGTGTATAGCATTTTGTCAAATAAGATCGTAGATCGTAATTCGCAATAGTTATTAAATATTCGCTCTAATACGTGAAAATCCAAAGCGCGCTTTCTTCTTATCTAAATTTAATTCAAAATTCAAATAAAAAATTATAACTACAAATTTTTCCGTTTTTTTTCTAAAAGTAATGTGAGCAATTTATTATTTCTCAAGATTCAAGAAAAAAAAAACGGTAAATTTACTAAAATACCCGGATTTTGTTTATGTTCTGTTAAATTTCTTTTAAAAAATTCAAAATAAGAAATTCATTTTGTTGAAAGGGTCCTCTGGAATTTAAGGTCCTAGCTAATACGGTTATAATTACTCCACTGCAGAATAGGATTGCATTTCAAACATTTGTTGGATTCCTATATATTGTCTGCCAGCCTCTCTATTATACTCAATTCTGTTAAAATTCAAAATATCTTCAATTTTGAACTGTTTAAATGGCATTTATTAAAATCTATATTTATTTTTTATACTACATTACGATAAATTGGTCGTCTTTTTTTTATTATTTTGTATTAATATATTATATTATCAAAACACATAGTCGTTAAGTATACACCATGCACGTTGTGGCATTAGCCGTTAATATTTGTCTACGTTTATGTCAAGGTGTAACGACCTCGCTCCGTCGTAAGTCTGCTACTTGGTCGTTACGAGAATTCCCGTGTAATCGAATTCGGCCAGAGACAATTTTCTGGGCGGAGTGTATATGTACGACTCTGTTCGTTTACACCGATTTGGTCATCGCCTGCAGTGTGTTCATCGTGTATACGTATACATCATAATATACACGTATACCTACTGTACGTTTTTATTCTCCATTTTGTATAACCATTTTTCTAAAAAAAAAAAAAAAAAAAATCGTGTAGTTATTTCCGTTGAATCGTAACATAATAGCTGTGTAATGGCTTAAAATATATGAAATAATCCGACGTATATGACAAAAAATTTGCAGTGCATAAAATTGGTAATATGTCTAAGGGTTAGAATATCGTAGTATTTTAGTATTTGGTTAATTCGTAGTATAAGGTTTTATTCCATGAAAAAAAAAAATAATATAATAATTACCCGATTATTTTTTATTTTTTTCAAATTTTCTACATTTAATATTTAATTCAAATAAATGATGAAAATTCCGAAAAATCGCATCTTATAATGAAATACAAATTATAACTCGAAATATGGTCAAAATACGTACTATGACTTTTTAGAAAACACTTAATTTTTACATTATGTATTTTTTGTGGCGTGTTTTTATATATTTTACTATCTTGTCGAATACGTCAATGTAGATTTTGATGCATGCGGCAATACAAATTAATAAAATAAAACTTACTACAAGATACTTTAATTCAATTGCAAATGTATATCAATATAAAACATAAATATTATATCTCGTCTTTTCGGAGGTCTTTTGTAAGCATCTCCTCATGAGCGAGACTAAACATAATATCATCATCATTTTATTGACAATAATAATTTGAAAAATGCATCAAAACTCCAACCAACACATTTCTAAAATAATTTTAAATAGTAAATACATTAATTGGAGATTTAAACATATGTTTGAAACATTTTTAATAATAATAAATATATATATACATATATATATATTTAATCATTATTAAAATTCTTTTAACATTTTTTTTAACATTGAGTAAAATACATTACATACATGATACGAATATTCTGTGAAATTGTTAAGTTTTTATAACCAATATGTTAGATTTATGAGGAAATAACCTCATATATACCTCAATAATTATTTTAACATGTATTTTTCGTCATTTTTCCTTAATTTTTTCTGATGTGTTTTTCAAAAATCGACAAATTACATCTTCAAAGTACCATGCAGATAAAATTTTGTGTCAAAAAAACTTGAATAATATAAAGTATGCATGAATAAATGAAATCATAACGTCAACGTCAAGTCTTCAGATTGATAAATTGCTCAAAGATAAATATAAAACAAATAACAATAATCGTAAAACGAAAAAATATTTTGTATCGCTGAGAATCTAAAATGTAATCTTTATGTTCATTTAGAGCATTATTATTACTTTTTTAAGTCATCAAACATTATTTCCAGTTATTACTGTTAAAAAAAATATCCTATCTCCAAAAATGAATTACAGGTACTTATTTAATTTTTTTAAATCAATATTTTTTGGTTCTGGGAAGAGATCCAATGCTCTTGTAACTCCTCCCCCCCATGAACACGTCACTGGGTATTTCAAATACTTTTTTTTAATGTTTCATTTTTAAAACTTAAAATTATGTAAAATAGTGATTTAGTGTTCCTAATTAGTTACTTATACCCATTTAACAAATATTTTGGTTTTTAATATTTTTCAATACCAACATTTATTTCAGAGTTTCATATATACCAAAGTATACAGTAAAAACCTAATTTTAGACCTTAACCAAAAATTTCCAAAATTGCATATAATGTATAGAATATTTAAGAAGTAACAAAAACACACCTTTAATATTTTATTATCAAAGGTGTATTTTCCCCTAAATTTCTATATATAATAAACTTATCCATATTAAAAAATACAATTTGATTTTACTTTATATTTTAAATATTTTTTTATCTATACCATTCATTAAAAACTAAAATCACGTAAAATAGTATTTAATTATATTTTGGTTTTAATTTTTTTTCGAATAGAATATTTTTTTCAAAGATCCAAATAAAATTATATATTATGATGAATAAAGTAAATTTAGATGAATTTTGAATTTTGAAAAATAAAAATAATTACAAAATGTCATGTATTGTAAAGAATTGTGTATACTTCACAACGTATACCTAATAAAATATTAAAGATGCGTGTTTTGCCTAAATTTTGTAGTATTTTTGAGGTCACTTTTTGATTTTCACAGTACTTATCATAAACATAACGGAAAGATACTAATTTTAACAAAAAATTATAATAAATTGAAAAATAACAAATAAACTTGCCATGGTTACTGATTTTTATTTTTATTTTTATACACTATGCACTATGCATATATACACCCTTCGCCCGTGTCTAAATACGCCACTGGAATAAGCTATACCAAAACCGACATTTAGTATTTAATATCTATTATCTACGAATATATATATTTTTTGAATATTTTGACATTTTCATAAAATAAATGCATTTATTAATATTTTTTGTGTATGTTTAGGAATTTTTCAAATTTCAATACATACTCGTATTTATATAAATTTTGAAGATTTTAGAATAATGTTCTCCTATTATTATATATTATATAAATCCGAATCCTAATGAAAACACTTTGTCATTAGTAAAAATATAGAATTATAATACGTTAAAAATTGTTGCATCATTACTATTTATATAAACTCAAACTCCAACATTTTGTACTCAAAGAATGCGATTGTTTTCTAGTGAGGTGTATATTGCAGTATACGAGTATATTGAGTATATCATTGACCTAAAAAAGAAAAATATTAAAAATCAAAAAAAATTCGTTTAATCTCTAGTTTATAATATTTAATGTATCATGTAAATAATTAGCATAAATTGGAAATTTTGTCGAGCCAAGTCAATAAATTATCTTGGAAATTCTTTACTCAAAAATATTATATTAATATTAATTTTAAGTCAAATATACTCGTACTTATAATATACGATGTATATACCATATTTCAAGATAAATAAGTTTTTATCAAATGTCATTGAAACCGATCGTGTTATGTACGGACAATTTATTTTGGCACTGTCAACTTATAAAACACCACAGAAATGAGAATGACGCGCGGTCACAATAATTACTTCAACGAATGTAATAATATAATGACATGTATACAAAATGTGTACGAAACGTACAATATGTTGGAGATAAAAGTCATGTTATTATTATCCTATCACGCACTACGAAATGTCGTATAAAAAATTCAATTTTAAGGAAGCAAATTTGACGGCAAGTTCAATATTTCGGTCTACACCTATAATGTAATCGGAATAAATGCTGATTTTCCTTGATTTTTTTTTTTTTTTTTTTTTATAATTTGGGTTTAGAGCCGGCTAATTTAATATCTTCCGGGAAAAATAATCACATTTGACGATTCGTCGACTCGATCGGAAGGACATTAAATGAAACGGCATAACGGGTATAATATGGAAAAGAAAAATAATCGTTTTCTCCAGCAACTGTACAGGATGTGTACTATACTCGTACTACCTTATAATGTATATTTTTCCGGGGGGAGGGAGGGGGGAAGCGTCGATGAGGTGTAACAGCGTCAGTGGCGGCGACATTCGAAACAACTGTGGGGAATTCGTGTATTTTTCTCGGATCAATACCTGTTGAAAAGTTTCTTCGGATTTACCGTGTTGTTGGCATATATACACACACATACACACACATAATGTAGTATAATATGTGTATAAACATCATGTACGCGTGTGCGAGAGAAAGGGTGTGTGAGAATGACTGTGCGATGGAAAGGACGAAAGAAAGAGATGGACTCGGCACAAACTGTGGGAAACATTATCGCGTTTCGTGTACACTTTGCACGCTGATGATAATTTACCGAAAATCCGTTTCCATGTAGGCAAAACGAGTGGGTCCGTTTGTAGTACACGTGCACGAAAATCAAAAGCTGCTCCCCTTTTGCCTTTTATCCGCGCCAAACTAAATTGTTTTTCTTTTCGTCGCCGCCACTGCAGTAAACCGTTTTTCACCCTTCGACTTCCAACTTATCGCGTTCGTCTTTCTGCGCCGAAAATTAAATAACGACATCGCTCGCTCCCCCGTTATTCCCTCGCATAAAATAGGTACGCTTATATATATTATATTCGATATAATATTATGTATACACGATTTCCGTGCATGTATAATAGATAAAGGTAGGTGGTAGTAGGTATATTTTGTATACCCATAACGCGGTAGCGGTTCACGAGAGAAAATAGTATTGGCCGCGGTTTCCCAATCTATTACTGTGCACGACAACGTCCGTCAAAACAGTGACACTCTGGCGTACAAAATATACACATCAGAGCGCAAAAATATAATGTATGTTGTGTGCAAACACGTACGCGTTCCCAACGCGTTTGATTGACGGGATGATCTATAAATTCATAACGTAAACACGCAGGTATAATATATTACGTGTACGAGCACGAAACGGGTGTAAAAATGAAGCCAATAACTTATCGTACACATTGTGTGCACGGTTAGGTACGTGACGTTCCTGTCGGATGCACAAAATGCAATAATCGCGTACAGAACGATTGGAAATAACAACACACAACTCGTCGAAAAATATCGCCCGAAATTCATTTTTACTACGTGTAGGGTATACATATATATATAATATATATATACAATCACGGGTCCCAGAGAACAGAGACCTTTGTGGGTTTTTAATAGTCTAAAATACGCATACCAATAAAACTTTAAAATATTACCTTTGAATATCTAACGGCCGAATAATGCTCGGACACGATCCATTGTACGGTATAATTTCTCGAGTAAGTAGATTTCGTACAATAGCAGTAGGTATACTGTTAAAAGTTTTATGTATCGTTTATAGGTCACTACAATATTTTGTAATATAGAAAATGAAAAATAATATTTTACTTACGTTAAAAAAATACATATTTTAATCTAAGGTATATTTTTAATGTTGGTATTTTTATTTATTTATGTATTTTTTTTTTTATTATTTATGTTTATTTATATCTTCATGAATTACTAATAGATAGGTAAAAATAATAGCGAAACTGATATAAAAAACTCGAGGTGCAGTTAAACCGAAAATATACTATAATATAATATATTTCATTATATTGCTCGAGGGAGATAAAAATCAGATAAAATCATTTTTCCCAAATCACAAAAAACTATGAATAAATGGATACATTTTTGTTCTATGTTTCTAAAATCGGTTATAGGTATATGGTAACTGAAGTACCTACACTAAATGTGTAAATAAATTGATTCACATAAGTGGTAAATGTTTAAACAATTTAATTAAGCATGCAATATGGTATATAATATTATAAATAATATATATATATACAGCATATTATATAGTTTTGAAATGAAAATAAAAAGGTACTAAAACAATTGATTAAAAAATGGTAAATATTAATATTTAATTTAACAACATTATTCGTTTCTGTTTAGAATAAAAAAAAAGTATCTAATTATACCATATATAAAATAAACATGCAATATCCAATAAATGTTGAGAATGCACAAACAATGTCCATAAAAAAATCCATATACCTATAAACTGGTGATTTTTATTTTTTTCAATTTTAGAGAAAACACTGTATAGTAATATTTAAAGCCGTTACAATTCAAAAAATATTGTCCAATAAATTTTGGGATTTTTATGACAATAACAAATTATTAAATAATTTGGTGGTTAGTTTTCAAATATGCTTGCTGACTTTGTTCTGCCAAATTTACGGATATAATTATATCAGAGCATCTATCCTTTTAGTTGCTAAACATAAGTTTAGACATCCTATGTCACAGCTGTGTTTCTATTTTTTGACTCACAAAAGTAAAAAACATACGAAAATTTATATATGAATATTATTGAATACTCGTTGAAATACATTGAAGCCCCATTTTAAATTTATTGAAATGTTTACTTTTTGATGTAGAATTCTCAATCTACAATATTACACATATTATTTAACTAAAATCAATATTATAATTTTATTAAGTCAGATAATTAAAAAAGAAACTCAAGTTTCTAACAATGGCTAAAAAGTCCATGTTCACAATGTTGAATAGTTTTTGAAGATTTTTGTCGTTTTTGCAGTTGTTAAAAATGGCATATTTAGACCGAAATGTAGACACTTCCAACATCGCTGAAAACAAGCAAAATGTATTTCAATTTTTAAAACGGAGTTTGTTTCATTAACTAGCTTCATTTAGTCTAATAGAGGCAACTTTTAATATAATGAAAATAGTTGGTCTTATAATAAAAATGAAAATACAAAAAAACAATTTTTTTTTAGTTCATGGATGAAATTCTTTCGATTAAACCAAAGTAAACATGTTAATGAATCAAAGTAAGTTTTAAAATTAAAATTAAAATCCGTCAAACCCAAGCCCCATATTTTTGTCAAAGATATAGATAACAAATGGAAATAATAAAGTACATGAAAATTCAGCTAATAGACGTTAAAACAATGTGTTTAATTTCAATTTTCAACGTACGAAGACGAACGTTTGGCAAAATTTAAAAATATACAGTATCGATGGTAGACGGAGGAAATTTTTATTCGCTAGATTTTTTTAGTGTGCATTGTAACCACTAATTTAAATCAGTGCATCAGACTGTTTAATTTTGAGCGAATAATTGTACTTTGTGGTGAATAAAAACATTAAAGAACATATGATAAGTTGTAACTTATAAACACAAGTTTGATGCATTGTACACATTATCGTCCGTTTTGAGTTTTCGGTCCAATTATTTTCTTTTATACTGTAATATATTTATATAAAATATTTGATATTTATTTTTTGTTGTACGTATAATTTGGATCGTGTGATATATTTTTCTTTTTTTTTCTAATTTTGTTGTTTTATGTGAACATGTTAAAATGTCAGATTTGCGGTAATGCTTCCGTAAATTTCTGCAGAGGGTTATGGAACTTTATATGACTTTGCTTTGTTTATGGCTAATAAAAAGCAAAGATTACAGTAATAGACATAAAAAAATTTGGCTTATAAAGAACTCATTAAAAAATTTAAAGATGTTGATTCAACGGAAGGTCGGAGTTACGAATTGCGGTACCCCAAGCAAATTCATTTTTCGGGACCCTATATTTTTTTTAACTTTGTTTTGTTAGGCAAAATGAAATACCGTAGTAAATAATATCGTAGTGAAAATTATGCGTAAAAAGGAATAGATAAAAATTATTATGCTTTTCTTCGCAATATGACATAATATTATGAATATAATGTTCATAGCATTCAGATGGCGCGGGGACCTAAGCAACTGCTTCGGTCGCATTACCCTTCCATCGGCCTTAATTCAACAGTTTGATTCTTCGAAGTTGATGTACTCGTACTATAGAAATTATAGTTAACCAAAACCGTTTTTCTTCTATGTTAAAATTAAATTTAATAAAAATGACTAAACCGAACTGAAGCAAGAAACAGTTGAAACTGAGATAAAAAATGGAGTAAAAAACGGCAAGTGTAAATAATTTATATACGTTTAAATGTCTGTTTTACTTGACCGATAAAACCCGCTTTTAAAACTGGTAACTTTTGGTTTCGATTTACGATTACGTCGAAACGGTGAAGTGTTATATTGTTGTCCAATAATAATCTATACTTTATAGTGTATATTTCATAAACGAAACTTGGAATTAGCTTCCCAAAAATAAAATTGTTTTGATTTAAAAGTTGATTTTGGGGAAGTTAATTCAACGGTTTTGTTTTTTTTTTTTGCTTATTTACGTTTTTTAGACAATATTATGGGTAAAGCCCCCTCCCCCAAGATTTTAGAGCTAGTTGTGCCACTGGTATATCTGTATATGTACTGAGTACTAGCGTATCTTAAATTAATTATCAATGTAATATACATGGTATATATGAGTTTAGGCATACAAATACTGCATACTTCATATAAATGTGTTTGTGTGCCGCAAATTAATTTAAACGAACTATAGTTTACAGTAACTATAAAAACTACCCTTTTTCAAGTTAATTTTATATTGATATCAGAATTTACTTAAATATAATTTACTTTAATATGATAATGACCAGTAGCGCAACTAGCTCTAAAATCTTGGGGGGAAAGGCTTTACCCATAATATTATCTAAAAAAAAAACCGTAAAATCAATAATTAAATATCAATTATAAGAAAACAATTTTATGTTTGAGGGGGGGGAGTATGTATATATTTTTTGGTGAGGGGATAAGCGCCTAAAGCTTCCTAGTTGCGATAAGATAATGATTTTGAATTTAGTTCCTAAATATGTAGGGAAAAAGTATTCAGGTATATTTGACGTAAGCAGGCAATGGGAATAAGTGACCTTTTTTCTTTGGTGCAAACGGGTCATGCATAAGCGAAATAAGGAGAGGCTTTGGGAGTTTAGCCCTCAAAAATAAAATTGTTTTAATTTTTAAGTTAATGACATTTATTTTATGCTTATTTATGTTTTTTTAGACAATATAATATTACGGATTGGATAAAGCATCAACCAACAAGATTTTTGAGCTAAATGCCCAGTGCCCGAATTCACGGTAAACACACGAAATACGTGTATAGTATAGTAAACCTCAGGGGATGGCCATAGGCATAAAAATGTGAAGTAAGGAAAACAGCAAACTATAGTATGACTCAGTGTAAAAAGAAACCTTGATAAATCGCAGCCGTGGAAATACACGTGCTCATTGAGTACTGTTTTCACTATCGATTTTCGTGTGTTTGTCGTATTTCGATTTTTTTGTTGTGATTTTATATTTCTATCACAATTTTTTTCATAAGAGATCAGGGTTTGAAAACTTTATTAATTTTTGTGTTAAACGTTTTTCGGTTTATAACTTTATTTTTTTGCGTTATAACGTTTTTTTTGTTTTATAACGTTTTCAATTTTTTATTCCGTTTTATAACGTTTTTTTACTTTTACTATACAGGGGTTTTCTATCTATGAATACCGAAAATTCATACACATGCCCAGTTTTGTAAACGAGTGTTAAATTTTTTTCTACCTTTAAATCTTAGGTTTTAATATGGAGATTAAAATACTTGTGTTTTAATTTGGCCTTTGGACGATTACCGATTATTTAATGTGATTCAAAAATAATATTATTAAAATTTTATGATATAATGTTTTTCGTTTTATAACGTTATCCATTTTATTCCGTTATAATGTTATAAATATAACGTTTTCAAGCCCTGTAAGGAATAATTTCTTTACAGTTTATATGTGTACATGTATCATTGATTATGTGGAGTTATTCTTAGAAAAAAAAAAAAAATTAATAATTTAAAGTATAATTTTTAAATTATAAAAATACTAAGCTAAAAGTACCTATGTCTCAATATTCAATAACCGTGAGAGTGCTACACTATATAACTAGTACCTTATAGTTTAAACTGAAAATTGAACCAACTCCGTTAAGTTAAGAAAATCATATCGAAACAGATTTAAAATATCTTCAGTAAGTTGTTAAATTATATTCAATTGTAACGTATAAGCAAAATAAATAAACTGTCCTAAATGTGTTATATGAATTCGATAAACAAATAGATAATAATTGATAAACATCAGTCCAATTTCAAACTAGGCGAATACGGTATTCACTCCCTCGTAAAAGGTCACACTGTAATTCGTTGTTTAGATCATTTCATATTGCGCATACGAGTATATTATGTAAACGCGTCTCTATATACTCTATAGCATGAACTTATAGCTTATGTAAATAAGCATGTCAGCTATAATTCCATTTTCGCTATCACTACGCATATTCCCCAAACATGGAATAAACGAAAAAATTCATGGAAAAATTATTTCCGGATTAATAAAAAAACGATCGTAATATTGTTACGAATTAAAATATCTATGAATAAAACACTTGCATTATCATTTTGTTTATTCAAGACGTGTTTCACCATTGTGCATATATTATTTTATTAAGATGCCAAGACTCTTTCGTCCATGATATTGTTATCGTCTGTTCCATGTGTGGGGAACATGCCTAACCTAGTGATGATGCGAAAATGGAATTATAGCTGACATGCCTATTTACTTATGCTATGGTATGCTATGTGTATAACAATATAATATAATGACCGGAACGGGTTTTTTCGCCGCCACCATCGCCCGTTAATTACATGTTTAAGGCGACGCACTGTGCGCGTCATAATATTATTATATCTACTGTACACGACGGTGGTTAGCGTCCAGCCGCCATCGCCGCACAATCATGGATAGATAATATTATACTGTCGGATCCGCGGCCCACCGTAGAATAAGACCGGAGGAGCGGTGGAAAAAACGACGACGACGACGACGCCGGTTCCCCGGCAACGGCTTCATTAGCGGGTAATATAAGCGCTCGGCGGCCCGTGTATTACTATTGGTTTGCGCGCGCGCGCGCTCGGCTCATTACGACGAAAATTGTCTATTAAATGTATAACAAGTGACGCGGTAATGAGAACTCGGGGCTGGACCGGTATGATTAAGCTATCAGTCACACGGCCTGTTAGTGTTTGTGCGCGGTATGTGCCGGGCGTGTTTACGACGACGTTAATGCGTATCATTAAAAACACGGTATTTTGTCGGGACGACCGAGACGATTTATCACGTTGTTATTATTATTATTATTATTATTATTGCCGACAAATTGTACCGAAAATCGGTCGTTCTCGCGCGACTTCTCTCGATAATAACGACAATAATAACATTATAATATCGCGTATTTATAATATAACAATATACTATAATATTATGGTAGGTTGGTAGGCTATAACCAGCAGCAGCAGCCTATTATATGCGAGTATAAGCCTATGCACAGTGTGCCCGAGACCCGACGCATAACTCTTTTGTGGCTTTTCGTTATTACACGCACTGTGACGCGTTTGTTATTATTTATTGTCTATACGGCCCGAGGACCGAAATACATTGTACAAGCGTGCGACCGTCATGCCTATAATAATAATAATAATATATCATATTATTTATGTATACTACCTTCATGTCTATAACTGATTGGTTTATTATATTATAGGCGACACGGTGGCTCGTATCGATTTGTTACCGGAAAACGCCTCCGTCCTTGCCCGTCCACCCCAATTCCTCTTTGGAGACGTCCATCATTACTTCCAAAAAAATACCGAAAGCTTAGGCTGAGGAACACGACAGATTTGGTAAAAACATTTTTTCAGTTATTTTTTTTTAAACTCTTTTTCTTGCGTCTTAGATTGGCACTGTACACCGTTCGGTTTTTTCGAAAATATCTAATATTTAGAATACAACAAAATGAAAAGTATAAGTAATTCGTATACCTATTTCATTGCGTACGCCGTAATAGATGTTGTGTAGTTCACGTTTAAAAGTCAATAGTACTAATTTGTAACTATAAACAAAATAGATCTGTATTGAAATGGCCGGTTATCGTTCGAATTACATTGCCCGTTTGCCTGAATCAAAATAAATGCATCATTTGTATATCATATCAATGCAGAGTAGAAAGATTAAAAGAGATCCAAAGTACATTTTGAAATGTGTTCTTTAAATTGTTTTCAGGTAAAAGAAGTGTAGTAAAAATTTTGAAGTAAATAGATTTCTGATATTAAATTCTTTCTAGTTGGTACTTGTTACTCTAAAGAGGTAATTTTCATCTTATTTTCAATCATTTTCATCTAATTGATAAACTCATTTAAAAAAAAGTCTTCTGGTCGAAAAGTTGCTCACAGAAAATAAAATAAACATCCTTTTAAAACCACTAGAGTGTTATGTATGTGGCAGCACTGCATGATTCCTGTTAACAAAAAATAAATGTCTGCTATATCTATAGGTATCTATGTCTATAGGTACTAAAACCATATTAGTAACTAAAATAAGTTTTGGGACAATTAACCCGTATGACATTAATGAACCATTTGAAAATTTCCTTGAAAGAGTTGAAGCTTTTTTCTTGGTGAATGGTGCGACTTCAAATAATGACAAGGTATCGTCACTTATTGTTCTTATCGGTCCAGAAATGTACGCCATCTTGAAAAATTTCATGTTACCTAGTGTAATTAAAAAATCTAAAATTTGAGGCAGTTTCTCAAAATTAAATACCATTACTGTCCAAAACAGTTGATAATATCGAAACGATACAAGTTTAATTCGAGGAAGCAGAAAGATGGCACATTTACCATCAAATTGGGTCTAGCCTCAAATTGTCAGTTTGATACTTTTTTGATTCAAACATTAAGAGATCGGTTAGTTGCGGGCTTAAGTGGTGACGTACGGTACGTAAACTATTAGCTGAATTTTGTATAATATCTTTTGAGTCATGCAAAATATGCAAAAAAATACATGCAAAATTGTTATGGATATGGATACTGTAAGAAAAAATACAAGCATCCTACACGAATGTGTTGAAAAGGAAACTTTGTTTATTTGCTAAAAATTCAAGAACCAGTCAACTAAACTACAATCTCGCAGGCAAGAAGATACATCGGCAAAAATCATTCATAAGAATAATAATTTTGGTGAGTGAAACTTCAGTCGTGGAAATACCTGTATACCTGTATCAGTGCGGTCGAAAGTCTCATTCAAATTCAGAGTGTCCAGCCAAGAAATGGGTTTGTTTTAGTTGTTCTAAAAAGGAACACACTTCTCGTGTGTGTAAATTAAATAAAAAGTCTGTGAATAATTTAGAAATTAATAATGTAATTAGTAATTCACTTAAAATAATTGTTTGTGTTAATAATAATATTTTTTAGATTATGAGAATGATTCTGGCGCAGCTGTCACTCTGCTACCTATTAGTATTTATAATGTTAAATTGTTTGATTTTGCACTATAGCTTAGTGAAGTAAAGCTGACCACTGCATATAAAAAATCTATGAAAACCATGGGTAACATTTTTGATAATATTAGTATAAAAAATTGTTATTTTAATAATCTACCTTGATAAGTGTTATTTCTTTAAAGAGTATATTGATTATCTTGGTTATCGGTTAAATGGTAGTGGTTTGTACCCTAATCTAAATAATGTTGTTGCTATTAAAAATGCATTTGTACCATTGAATGTGACACAACTTAAATCTTATTTAGGTTTGTTAAATAATTATCATACATTTTTATTATTATCATCACTATCTGAAGTTATGGAACCATTATTCAGTCTTACCTGTAAAAAGTCTGTGTGGAATTGGCCTCCGGAATGTGAAATCGCATTTTATAATACAAAGGATTTAATAGCTGAAAAGTCTTGTCTTGTATTATACCATAATGATTTACCATTTTTTGTGGCAACTAATAGTAGTTCATATGGTATTGATGCAGTTTTAAGCCATATCATATATGATGATGAACATCCTATTATGTTTGCAAGCACCACTTTATCAGATACGGAGAAACGATAAAGTCAGTTGGATAAAGAGGTGTTAGCTATCATCTTTGATGTTCGTAAATTTCATAAGTTTATTTATGGTCATTCGTTTAAGTTAATAACAAATCATGTCAACCGTTAAACAAATATTTAATCTGTCAAAAAGTATTCCACAGTTATCTGCAACACATTTACAACGTTAAGCTATTATCTTATCTGCTTAAAATTATAAATTAGTTTATAAAAAAGGTAAATGCAATTTTAATGCTAATGGTCTCTATCGTTTCACTTTAGAGTCTAAGGAATCAATTGAAAAATAATTTTTCTTAGTGCCTGTTGTATTATTGTTTTAGGATAAGTTAATAACTTTTAAAACTATTGAACAAGAAACTTATATGAATGATATTATATATAATAGTATATTTAAAGAATGGTTGGCTACATTTTTCACAGTTGAATGAAAATTTAAAACTTTTCATAAAAACTTAAGTTGCGTTTAAATCTGGTTATATCTTGTTTGGTAATCGTGTTGTTATTCCAAAAAGTTTGCAAGTACAAGTTTTAGAATTGATGCATAAGGATCATCCTGGATTAGTACGTTGTAATGAATAATAAATAATCTACGCTCGTTCATATGTTTGGCGGTCTAATATAGAGGTTGATATATTAAAGTTTGTACAATGTATGCCATATCAAGTAACCCAGTATGATAAAATAAAATAAATATATGCTCCTTTGACAGAAACTTCGTAAACTTGGCAGTGTTTAATGCTCAGCAATGCAAGTTTTTAATACTAATTGATGATTTTTCCAAGTGGATTGAGGTATGCCTAATGGAGTGTACTGATAAGTATTAAGTCTGTGGTAAACAAACTAATATCTTGTTTTAGTTTGCCTGTAGGTGTATTAGCTAATAATAGGACTCCGTTTAATAGTGAAAATTTTAGAAAATTTTTACTTTAAAATAATATAACATATTTAAATTCACTCCCTTATAATCCAACCTCTAATGGTTTAACTGAAATAGGAGTATAGACTATTAAAAATACTTATTTAAGAATGTGGTGTCTGGGTGTCCACCGAGGAAAAAAGCAATTAAGAATAAATTATTAAGGTGTTTATCTAATTACCGCAATAAGCCTTGTACAACTACTCAACTCCCGCGGAACCTATGTTTAAATTTAAACCTAAGACACAGCTTTCATTGTTAAGCCCTAAGAGTGATGTGCAGTTAGAGGTAAGTGCATCAGTTGCTAGAGAGTATATTATATATGACAAAGTTGTAATTAAGAAGAATTTCATTTATAAAAAGGGATACACCTGGGAAATAGGTAGAGTAACAAAAAATAATTGATTCGGTAATTTATTTAGTTAAAGTTAAGGAGAGGATAAGAAAAAAATATCTTAATCAAATGAGAGGGAGTGATTTAGATGATAGTTTCCATCCACCTAAATCTTTAACAGATTGTGAAGACCTTTGTTTTAGTAGATTGGACCTAAACTTAAATAATACTATAAATACTAATGATATAGTTGGTACAAAGTTGACGACACGCCAATCGCGATATTCATAGAGAGAGTGCGAAAGACACCTGACAGATCAACCTTAGTTCATTTTCTTAAAAAAAAAAACCTATTGGTAATTATAATAATGTTAAATTAGTGTTTTTGAGGTAAAAGTATATTTTAAGCTCTCTTGTTATGTTTCATGATAAAGTGTACCTATTTAATAGTAAATAGTTAATAGTAAATTGATTATGACAAATATACGTATAAGATATCTTTTGTTTAGAAAGGGGTAGTGTTATGTACGTGGCAGCACTGTTGCATATTATTGCATGATTCCTGTTAATAAAAATTCATGTCTGCTGTCTCTGTTAAATATTAAAACAATGTTTAACTGTTTTTTTATCCTAACCTATTCACAAATAAATAACAACTAGCTCGTTTACTCCGCTCAGAATCTAAAATGGTAATCGGAAAATACGCAAACGATGATCCAAAAATAAAAGGATATACGGCCATACATATAATATACAACACTTATACATAAATAACGAATATATAACTAAACTAAAGTGTATCACATTTAAGTATTTAAAAAAATTCACAATGTATTGCATTGTTCAGAAACCGCCAATGGAAATTTTTCATTATGAACACGAAAACTTAGGTCAAACAATTCAAAATTCGTTATAAATTTATAAATGTTTGATCGTTAAATGTTTTTATGCAGATGTCTCAAAACTTGAAAAATCTGTTGATAATCAATATCGACGACAACATTTTTGTTTCGACTATATTCGTATTCCACTCGTTTGTTCTAATCGAAAAATAGTATACAATACCTACTATAAAAATATTTAACCGCACGTAGTCGAATGCGAATAAATATATAGGTATATTGATAACTTTTTATCGTTATAGTAGGTATTACCTACTTTTACGTTTAAACAAGAGTTGGATATACATTATACATATTATGTCATAAAATATGTTTTGTCGATTTTGACAATAGACACTTTTGAACAGAATATAAACATAAATATTTCACAAAATGCATATAATTTCAAACATTTTAAGTGATAAGAATATATCTACGAAATAGTATCACAGATAACATGAAAACAGATTGTGCACTTAGCGGTAAACAAAAAACTGGCCAGCTCGTGCTGATAATGAACTTGCCAAAAGCAGTGTGACTATATCAACGGAACAAAATTATTTAATGTGCCATATAATATGTGGTAACACTGATATCGATATGCGATATTATCAATGTACCGTCAGATCAAAATAACAACAAAGATAACATTTTATCTGTGATAATAATTATTTTCAATTAAATAACCTAACCTAACCTAACCTAACCTCATGTCTGAGAGACTGTACCTACTAACTACTTACATATAATATCTACCTACATTATTTGTGTTTGTCAATATAATATGTTGTATTTCATGTTATCTATGGTGATATGAACTAAATGTTTTACCTAACTAAATCCAATAGTTTTGCGTTGATATCTGTGGTCACACTGATTTTGGCGATCCAATTAGAACACAGTATTAATTTTTTACATTGGTTCTATAGGGAATGTACAATCTGTTTTCATGTTATCTGTGATAGTATCGACATATTATTATAATTACACTAAATAAAGATTTAGGAACCGAGTAGGTATATTATATGTTACACGCGTATTTTGAGTATTGCTTTAGTATTTCATTAAGAGGTAATTAGTTTTTAACGACGTCTATTACTTACAATACTTCGTGCACATTACAAATACTTTGTCGGCGTCGTTGTAGAGATAATCATTATTTCATTCTTTTTTTTTTTATATATATATTTCTTTGTAGATTAACACTACAGAACCGTAAACAATTACGAAACAAAAAGAATAATTAATTTTATTCATTTTATACATTATATTATTTTTTTGTTTTTGCACTTCTAACAAAACTGATTAAATGTTTTACAACGATTTTCGACCGTATTTTCCCAAATGAACTACAACGGCGCACACAAAATTATCTGCCAACACATTAATATTTATAAGCTTATGTACATACAATTGTTGTTTTTAATTCTTCGTAAAATTGTTTCCTTTAAAAGATCGTTTTACGGCAAGTATACAATGTACTTACTACTTATGTATAATATAGTAGTTGATTCGCACACTTGTACATTCATCTATAAACTTTTGCAATACTTATTTGTACATTTTCTAGTTGAATAATGATTATTTTACGAATGGGTAGTTTTAATGTTATAATTCAAAATATTCAAATCTAAAATATTGTCACTCTTATTTCTAATAACGATTTTGAAAAATAATGTAACAAGAAATAATATAGGCATAATATTTGTGATAATTTTAATCGTTTTCGCTATTTATTTTATTGTATTCTTGTATTAAATTTCTAGACAGGCAATAGTTTAAAATAACTAATATAATACTAGTATAATTTATTTTAAATAATAACTTCTTCACACTCAAAATTTCTTAATAGAAACTTAGAAATTTTACATTTGAGCATGTGACTGTGTTTTTACTTAATTGTTTTAACATGATATAGCCTTAATATATTTTTTTCAATATTAAATTAAGAAAATGTGATGAGTTGCATGAGATATTAGGAAAAAAATAACTGTACACGTTGGCTAAGGGAAGAGAAAAAGAGTCAAAGTATTATGATATTAAGAAATAAAATATTTATAAACAATATAATACGTGGAACAATACTTTTATTATGAAATTGCAGTTGGCACCTATAAATGGTACGTCGACATATTAAATTTTAAAATCAAATTGTATGGCGACTTACTACCTATAAGTAAGGTAGGATTCTCTTGTATCACGTTTACAGTGAACCGAAGGCAGTATTTACGGTGAAAACCGGGTACACTACATTTACGGTGCAAACCAGACGTTCTTACAAGAGGATAAAACGTTCATATACTGTGCTATAATAAGTTTCGTTCAGTCTTATCAAAAATCAACTCGGTGTTCTGTTTTTATTTTTAAATAATACTAAATCCTGCTCAAAAGTTGATATTGTATTACATAACTAAACAGCCGTACTCATATTCAAGTGAAAACGTAATACTATCCTATACATCCCCATTGGATTGGCAAATTCACATTAAATACAAGGATGTACGGTGTATAAAAAATGACGATAGGAGAGTATTAACAAAGGACATAGAATAAATTAATAGATAGAAATAATATTTTAATGTATTATTAAATGAGATACTTCCGAGAGAGGCAATAGATTAAGTTGAATGGAATTTAGGTATGATGGATTTAATAAGTGATAGAGTGGTGTGGAATGTGGTTAGAAAAATGATGGATTTTGCAGGTTTAGAATGGTTCACAAAATCCTTTAATGAGACACTAGTAGAAAAGAAATTTGTGTGATATCGATATTTAAGAGTAAAGGAGATATACAGGAATGTAGGAGTTATAGAGGAATAAAAATGTATGGTTCATAGTATGAAGATTTAGGAAAAAAATAATAGTTAAGATGGTAAGGAGTGAGATATTTATTACAAGAAATCAATTTAGATTTATACTTGGGAGGTCAACGATGGAGCCAATATTTTGTAAAAGACAGATGGTAGAAAAGTTCAGATACTAAAATAGGAAGTTGTGTATGGTATTTATTGATCTAGAGAAGGCGGCGTATGACAAGATTCATAGAGAGATCTTAAAGTAAGTATTATTGAAGAAAGGACTCCTAAAGGAGTACGTGAATATAATTGATAACATGTATAATGAGGCAAGTACAAGAGCGAGAAGTTCGTGTGCAGAAACTCAGGATTTTAATGTCAGAGTAGGAGTTCATAAGGGTTCGGCTATGAGTCCTTACTTATTTTCCTCAATAATAGATGAAATGACAAAGGATAATAGCGCCAAATACTATTAGTGCATGCAGTTTGCCAATGATATAATACTGGTAGAAAAGAGTCCTGTGGAGTGAACGGTAAACTTAAAGAGTGGAAAGAAGTTTTTGAAGGTAATTAAATGAGTAGGGGTAAATAAGAGTATATAGAGTTTGATGTTGGAGAAAGGGAAAAAGGAGCAAATAGAAGTGAGATCGAGAGATTTATATATTTAGAATCAGTTCTACGAAAGAATGGTTGTTTCTAGGAAGATATGAAACACAGGATTAAGTGTGAATAGATGAAGTAGGGAGGTACCTAACCTCAAGTATTTTGTGTAACAAAAGTATCCTAAAAAGGTAAATTTGATAAGAGATTGGCGATGCTAGAGATGATGTATGGATTAGAATGTATTGAGAGAAGATAGAAAGATAGAACCGAGAATCAGTGTAGTAGAAAGGATAATAATATTAAGATGGATGAGTGGAGTGAGTAGAGAATAAAATAAGAAATTATTATGTATACTGTATAGGATGTAGTATAGGAGTGACTTGAATAATAGTCGAAATGAAATATAATAGATTGAGATGAGTCTGGCAAGTTTTAAGGAGGGAAGAGACAGAGGCAGTAATATTAGCAATGGGAATATTGTTGAAGAAAAAATATGAAGAGGAAACCCCCCGAAAAAGGTAAAGAAATTAATTGGAGAGTGATAAGAGGTGAGCCAGTGTAATTGAAGAGATTGCGGATCGAGTTAAATTACAGTGAAGGATTATATGGGCTGATCCCAAATAGTTGGGAGAGAAGGCGAAAGAGAAGAAAACGATTATTTTTGAATACGATGCCAATACGATACTCATATACACACCAGTGCGAAGCGTGTGTACTGTATAAGCCAGATGGGTAGACAAATTTTATAAAAATAATCACCCTACCTTGATAAAATGTTCGTGATTAGTAGTAATTAGTAGTATTCAAATAATAAATTAAAAACAAATGTTTGGTATAGAATAGTTTATTTCACAACAAGTAGTAAGTTATTTATTTTAGTCTTTTACTATATTTAAAGAGAAAAAAAAACATAAAATTAGCAAAATGTATATAAGTACCTATTCTTTTATTAAGAAAATAAAATACAAATCGTATCATTTTATATTGATAAATAATATTACAATACATCTAATATATAATATAATAATAATAAATACTATAATATAATAAGTAGTTATAAAATAAACTATAAGGTATAAACACATGGTATAATAAAATAATAAATAGTTATTCGTACGGAAATAAGTGGTCGCGTTAACACGGAAATACGAAGTAGTCGAGACCGGAGACTGTCTCACATAATCGTTACAGTGCGTATTCCCAAACCCCGCGCACACACCATATCACCGCAACAACGGACGACCATGAGAGACACTTTGGGCCGAATATGCAATGAGTTGGATGGAAAAAAAATAACTTGAAATTAATTCATGTTTTCCATTGACATTTATACCAAATTCTTCATGTTATAATTAAATATTTTATTAATAATTCTTCAAATGTAAAAGAGGGTAGACACTGTCTCATTGTCTCATACGACGCTTAACCACTGATACACACTGTCATTTATGCATTTATTCGTATATTGTTAAGCCCTAATAAAAGTACCTATTTGATTATATTAACAAACAGTCATATTTTGAGAGTAGACACCTATTCGGGATATTCCGAAAATGTACAAAAATGTAATATTTAAATTTCGATCTACTAAAAATTAATAGTTTAAGAACATATGTAAATAAAGTACCGCGATTTTGTTAATTATACTAAAAATTACAATTGCAATTATATGTATTATAACATAATATTTGATTACGGTATCACGACAAAATAGCGTAACGAAAACAGCGACGTCAAAACAGTGAATGACAAAAACGGCGAATAAACAATTTTTATAAAATAAAATATATATATTATAAAAAATAACAATACATAGGAGTATAATATAGATTTTATTTTATTTTTATCAGAGTATTAAGATTTTTTTAAATTAATTATATTTTTTTAATTTAAATAATTTTTGAGCGTAGGTATGATAAAATATCGAAAATAATATGTACCTACTTTATTATATTATACTAAAAAATTACAGTTATAATTCAAATTTGAAATGTAAAAAGTATATGAAAAACTAAAATATACAATTATTGTTAAATGAAAAAAATGTATTGAGATAAATATAGGTTATATTTGGATACTTAAATTAAACACGATTCCCTTTAAACAATCAGGAATATTTATATTTTCATAGTCATTTAAAATTTCGAAAATTTTATTAGTAGTGTCCTTATAAATTTTTCTTTTTTTTTTATTGGTATTGTTGACCAGACGACAGACGAACTAGTTTAATGTCGGTATTTATTTGCTCTTTTATTAATACTTCTATGAATTTCCAGTGTTGGGTCGCGCTAATAAATAATTAAATCCTCTGTTTCAACCTGTAAATAAACAATAAAAGATGATATGTATATAAATCAATACAATTTTAATGTAAACATTTTTTTTTTCATTATTATTTAGGAACTAATACGAAGTATATAATAGAAGGATTCTATCACGAAAATGTTTTATTCGCTGTTTCTGTTACGTAATACGCTATTAATATTGTCGGTGAGCCTTTGATTACATAATACTTGCTTCAATCACCTAATTTCTACATATAATTACCTATACGCGTTTAACATAAACATAATGTTTTATTTACTTCAGGAGGTGATCGAGGAGGGGAGACCTCTGAAAATAACATGTTTGAAGCTATAATAGGCCATAGCGAAAAGTACCATAATATATAATCCAAGGCTGGGCATTAATGAGTTAAAAGTTTAAATTAAATTAATTTTAATTAAGTTACTTAACAAGTTACTTTTTTTCAGATTAACTTTTAACTTAATAAGTTACTTTTTTATTAAAATTAACGTGTTAACTTCAAGTAAACTCTATACAAAAGTATCTAAATTAAGTTAAATTTTGCCCGAAGAACAATGCAAATTTTTGAATGGGATTTTACATTTTGGTACTTATACGCAATTTTAATAGGTACTTATAATAGCATGTCGGTAATTGTTAAGAATCGATGTACCACTCACGCACACGCCGCAACGTTGGCCCGTTCACGAATATTGGACTGAGCACGGTCTTTTTCAAGGCTGGGCAAGTTTCCGATATGTTTTAACTCGTTAAGTTAAGTTAAAAGTTACTCGTATATTTTTATTAACTTTTAAAGTTAAAAGTTAACTTTGAAAAAAAAAGTAACTTAACTTAGTTAAAAGTTAAAATTTCCTAATTAGGAAAAAAAAGTCGATATACCTATTATATCGTAAAAGGTAAAAAAGGATGGTTGTTCTTTACGCTCAAAAAGACTACTGGGGACTTTTTCTGTCCGAAAAAGTGTATACATGTAAAAATTTAAATACAACACGTCATTTTAAAACCCATGCATAAATAAGAAATCAGAAAATAACTTCTAACTGCCAAGGTGCCTAAATTATTGTTTGATTCACACTAAGGTAGTATAAAATAAGCAGTACCTATCACTTCAATATATTCTCTACACTGGATAGACATAAATACCAGCCTCCATGTAGTTAAAAAAACCGGGCTCAGCCCAATATTCGTGAACGGGCCAACGTCGCGGCGTGTGCGTGAGTGGTACATCGATTCTTAACGATTACGTATAATATGCTGTTGTAGGTACGTACTAAAATCGCATATAGATACTAAAAAGTAAAATCCTCATTAAAAAATTTGCATTGTTCTTCGGGCAAATTTAACTTAATTTAGATACTTTTGTATAGAGTTTACTTGAAGTTAACACGTTAATTTTAATAAAAAAGTAACTTATTAAGTTAAAAGTTAATCTGAAAAAAAAAGTAACGCGTTAAGTAACTTAATTAAAATTAACTTAACTTTTTAACTTAATTTTGACTTTTAACTCGTTAATGCCCAGCCTTGGTGTTTTTAACTACATGGAGGCTGATATTTATGTCCATCCAGTATAGAAAATATATTGAAGTAGTAGGTATAGGTACTGCTTATTTTACATTACTACACTATAATGTGAATCAAACAATAATGTAGATATCTTGGCAGTTAGAAGTTATTTTCTGATTTCTTATCTATGCACGGGTTTTAAAATGACGTGTTGTATTACTTTAAAAGTTAATGAAAAAAAATACACGAGTAACTTTTAACTTAACTTAGCTTATATTATCTTAAATTGACTTAACTGGACGAGTTAAAAAATATCGTTAACTTGCCCAGCCTTGATACAGGTAATCTATATTGAAAATACACGTATGGTATTGTAATTTAAACGTAAAAATGTTATCGTTTTTTTTTTTTTTTTTTTTGTTTATCACATTGGTTTGTTCACATATATTGTTATATGACATAATAATATATAGTAAAATATAATATGGATTGAAAATGAAAAAAAAAAAAAAATCGATTTCAGACGTATAGGTATATTGTAATGTAATATACGACGTTGAGGTTTAATACTGTGCCGGTTATATACGGCGCAGAGGTATTGGATCCGATCAGTTAATCTGTTTACTAAATTCAATAGTTCCTGTAAATGTTTATAACTGCTATATACATATATATATATATATATTTTACAGTGGAAATTGTGCGGAGAATAATATTGCGACCGAAGTTTACATAAATATTGTATATATATATATATATATACGGGAAAAGCAGAGGGCCAGTGTACAAAGTACCCAATTTATACGGCGGAAGAGGATTTAGTGCGAATTTAATATTGAAATTATCATTCGTCACGAGTCATCTCATCCCTCTCCGTTCATCGTCCCGTCACCCGTCCACTGTTCAGTTCATCAAACGACATGATGGCCTCTGCCTTTCCCTTGCACACACGCGCACGCGCCCGCGCAGATAATCCGTTTACCCGGAGAGATTGCGATATAGTGTAAGTGTGTGCGTGTACGTGTGTGTGCGTGTTGCGAGCGGAGGGCTCGGGCAAACACGCCGCCGCTCATTTGCCATGCTAAACAGCGTTTCTCCGCTCCGCTCCGTCCCTTCGGCGTATACATATACATACACACACAGTCGATCGCCACCCCGTCCGCGCAATTACCCTCCTTCATCGCTTAACAACCTAATATCTCGTGTTTACTCTGGTAATCAAGGCATTGCGGTTCGAGACTACTACCACTACCGCTGTATATACATAATATATATACCATTGTACCACTGTATATAACTCCATCGCAACACTATATAACCACTGTATATAGTGTATATAGTGTATATATATAGTCCCGTACGGTCGGCGGTTTTTTTTTTTTTTTGCCTTGCCCACCCTGCCGGCCCACCACCGCCGTCAACGGTGACTTTTCCGAAAACCGCGTCACTTCCACGCCCTGTATGTATGTATATATATATATATATATATATGAGACGTCGACGGTGAGTTTTGTGTGCTTTGAATAATTTATCGCTTATTTACCTTGGGCGCGCGTATTTTATATGCGTAAACGACCGAGAATTATACGATCGTAAATGTGTATGTACCGTCTTTTTCCGACGACGAGGGTTAAAGGACCCGCACGCCAAAGTCGTGGGCGGGCGCGTATTCCTGACCATCGGCGGCGAGAGGGATGAAATTATCATCTCTTGTGTTCGGCCGACGCGAGGAGTCGGTGGTGGCGGTGGCTGCAGATCTCTCTCGTTTACGTGCCGGGGGAGAGTTCAAAAAGAAAACTCGGAAAACGGTAACCGGTTATTTTTGAACGTTTAATAACCGTCTCGCAATCGAATTTCTCAATATACATATCTACAGGGTGTCCCGTAAACGTAAACAACGCAAGAAATAATCCTTATATACCTGTATATATATATAAAACCGTGGCATATCCTCCGTGATATTTCGTATTGCGATAAAATCCTAATTTATTCAAAATTCGGTAAATATTCTTATATCAGTATACAAAGTGCACATACTGAGAAAATGAAAGTAGAACACAATATTTGACAAATGTGCCAACAGGGCGGCGTGAGAAACATCTGACTTGTGTGAAAGGAAATCGGCCACTTATGTTTTATGGTTTGTGAATGTGCGACGATTGTCGATTTATTTATTTGGGGGTTGGCAAAATCTCGACGAACCATTAACATGTTTCCTGAACTCAAAACTCGAAACTTTGATTTGTTCTCGGTGAGACTGAGCCGTATTAATTAAAGGTCTTCGACAGAGGAAGAGTATATGTTAGCGGAGGCGTAGAGAACACTGTTCGTGTATTAACCGTAAATATTTTCAACTTTTGAGTAAAATACAATAATTTTATTACATCCTACGACCTTTATGAGATGCGAAACCAAAGACACCCTATATATTTTTTAAACTTATGTAATCAACCCGGGCTAACGGAAACGGCCGTGTGTAATGTGCACGTAATCCATTCAAATTAGACGAAAGTTTTAAAACGTGCAATTTCGCGAAATCGCCTTGACTCGCCTATACCCATCCTCCTATCCACCCGTTTCCATTGAGATCGATACCATTTTCCTCTCCCTTTATTCGCTTACCATCCGCTACTGTATTCGCGTTTCAATAGATATACGTTAGTTTATGGTCTCGACTGCATTGCGGTATATACCTAATTTTCTGAATAACTACTGAAACAGATTTAATCGAATTAGACGTTGAATTCTGAATCCGTTCTATCACATTAAACACTATAGTAAATATAGAATAGAGAAAATATTTTGCACGTCTGTCGGAATTTCTATATAGTAATATTGTACAGTGCTATCATTAAAAAAAAAAAAAAAATACTTCATTTATTAATATTTCACTGACGTCTAACTCTTAAAAAAAAGCTCTTCACATTTTCACTGCCAAATCTGTACACCATATCACTACAGTTACGTTATTTTCTTACTTTTGCTCAAAAGTGTTAATTATCGTTTAAAAAATGCATTACCTGCATATTACAGTATTTATGTTCATCAGTAAATGTTTTTACACCGTTTATCATTATATTTACTGCAAACTGCGCGGTATAGAAATATGCCCAAACAGATCCTACGGGTTTATAGACACTATATATGTGTATATCCCTAGCCATATTTCCTAACTGCTCTTCCAAACTTAATCTTGTGGCAGAAATAATAATGCGCGAAAAAGTAATTTGTATTGCAGAGAAAATATGACTATACCTATAGCTAAATAGTAAATATATTCGAATTTCATTTATGATCCTGACACCGATAAAATGCAGCGTTCGATTCGATATTATATATATATAATGCACAATACTTAGAGTTGGATTAATATTTTTTGATAAATGATTTGAAAATGTTAAATTTCAAATATTTTTAAAATCCAAAGATTCGAAATTATTTCCGACTCTGGCAATATTGTTTTTATATCATAATCATATTATATTATACATATTATATTCTGGCGTTGATGAACTGTTTCCGGTAGAATTCTCACGATGCGTTTAAACAATACGCGAGACTTCTTCACACGTAAACACACACGACGTTCGATTAAAACGTTATGTGACCCCTTACACGGCCTCTAACCCGTTGCCCATCAAATCATTCATATCCACCTATAATATGAGCCTTCCCGGGTCGAAAGCGTATAAAATATAATATGATAAACGATTCATATAAATATAATAATAATATTATTATTATACTATAGCTCGGTGTATAACCAACACAACAGCATGTGGCCCCCAGTCAAGGTCAGCTCCGATTGGGCTCTAGTGATATCACTTCATTCACTCGATATACAGCCTATTTGGGTGGCCGTACATAGATAGACCACCATGGACAAATGATGACTGAAAATCGCACAAGTCTGATACTGCCATACTGGTACAAATGTTACGTATATAGAACATGTTAGGGAAGTCCATTATAAATTCTCGGTTTCTAAAAGTATAATTATAAACAATAATCTAAAAATATTATAAAACCAAATGAATAAAATATTTTAAAGAATACATATAAATCTCCTCAGTAACCAAATAAACAATGTTCCTAGTAACTATGTAAAAATCATATTAGAAAACGATCTCCCAGGTAACCAAATTAACAAACTTAAAAAATAGATGGACGGACACAGCGGAGGTATGAGATATCTAGACTTATGTTTAGAAACCTAAAATACGTACTTACGTTGACATCTAGTTAAAATAGTAGACAAAGTTCTTATATATGTCTCAAATTTTCAAACCGTATAACATTATATGTAATATATTTTATGATTTACAGGTTTTCTTCCTTGTAGGTCATGGAAAATACCTGTAAAAATAATCAAGTGAAATACAAATACAATCGTTATTCTCCAGGTTTGTATAAAATTAATATTTCCTATTACCTCAATTTTTATATACTCACAATATTTAAAATCATGTATCGAAGACACAAATAAAAAAAAGTCAATATTGACCAAGACATTTAACTTTGAAATATTTACAGCCAATGGTTTCCAAAGTGTTGCGGTTATCGGATAACCGATAAAAAAAAAAGGAAATAAACTTTTTATAGGCTTAATCAATTGTAATAATATTTTACAAAATTTAAATGTTTATAAAAAAAAAAAAACAAATAAACACAAACGTCAAATGTTCACGCAATTATTATATCATAAATATTGAATACGTTATTAAAAACCCCTGATATTATAAAACAAATATAAAAATATTGATTTACTCCATAGAAAAAATCGTAATTAAATTTTTTTCTTTAAATAGTTTGAAATGTCATTATTGGTTGGTAGGTATAGGTTCCAGATTTAGGATGAAAATATAACGTTTTACATACCCTGACGTATATTATACATCATTGGGCCTGGAATAAGTAACATATTATATATATACGTCCATATCACTTAAAGGGTTAGGTATATACCAAAGTAAAAATACTGTAAACCATATAACATGCAGTCTAACTAATATAAAAACATCGAAATGACTAATGATTAAAATCGACCATCCATTTCAAGAATGCAATATATTAAAAATGAACTTCATATTCAGAAAAACATTATATATATATATATGTGTGTATATTATAAAATACAAACTAGTTAGGAAAACCTACTTTATGAGTATTCTAAATTCCCGGCTTCTATAAACCGATTATAAACAATAAACAAAAAATATTAAAAAACAAAACGAATAATAACTATATTGTCAGTAACCAAATCAGGGACTGGTAACTTTTGGTTTTTTTCGGTTTTGGTTCCAATTCTAGTTTTCAATATATAATTTTTAAGGTTCCAGTATTGGTTCAGGTTTTGATTCCAATTATACCGGTATTTTTCAATTCCAAAAAGTAATTTTTTATAAATTGTTACTTTGTGTATATGAATATAATATGAAAATTTACTAAGTAATAGCATTGATTATATATTGCAGGGAAGGATAACTTAAAGCAACTAGAGGGCCAAGTTTTGAACTTCAAATGAATTAAAAAGCAGTTTTAACTTAATTGATTAAATCAAAAAAACTTAGTGTAATTAACTCGAATTTTAATTTTAGATTCTAAGTGGAGCGAGAGATCTCTTGGTTTTAATATGATAATATGAAATACCATGTAGAATATGAATATTATATTTATGTTTTATTCTGAAAACCACTTTTTAAATAGTAAAATGAGTCCCAATTGTTTTATATTCACTCTTTTCTGAAAGCAAAATGTATTTAGTTGATACTTTAAATACATAATTTTTCGATTTCCCTAGTAGTTTTACGTGAGTAGTTTTTGTGCATGAACAAGTTGGTAAAAGCTATAGACACTTTGTTCATTTATGATACAGATAAGTTAATTTTATCTGTTAGAATGTGAGAAATTCCGTTTATTATTATTATTATTTATTACAGAAAATTATTATTATCATTTGAAACTAATTTTGTGTCAATCAATTTATCAAAATTTGAGTCATTGGATTTAAATAATAGTGATTATGTGTTTCTGCTTAAATTATTCTTATACGGCAGTATTTTTAAGAATATATCACACACTCCAATTTAAGGGGTTTTATTTTGTATCGAAAAGTTAAAAATTTTAAGAAAAATGAAAATTCAACAATAAAAAAAAATCTTTAAATACATTTTAAAAGTAATCTATAACTAGTCTTATGTTCGTATTACTTTTTATTTGTTATATAATCACGACAAATTTTTGAAAGCATGTTTACAATAGACAAACAAAAAGACATTTTATAATAAGTTTAGAGTTAAATGACAGTATGATCTCATAGGCTTTTTACTAACGCTAAGCATTCGTTTGCCCAATCCGTTATCCGAATTAAAATTTACAATTCGAATTTCGAATCTAATCCGTTAATTCAGATTTTGGATTCAATCCACTTTTGATATCCTATAATTAAAAATATTTTTAAAAAAACCGATCAGTATAGAGAGTAAAATCAATTTGCTTATTGATAGGATACGGGTGGTGGATATATTAAATTTGAAAGAAATAAAAAATCTTTTTCTTTTGATAAAATGATTCTCTGAGCGAAATTTTAATGTATTTAACATGAGTATTATTATTAGTATTTATATAGCTAATAAAAAATACAACGTCAATATATATAGTGCTATAGTAAATATTTGGTGTAAATTTCTAGTTACTGTCATTTTTATTTTTCAATTTATAATAATTTTCCGGCTTTTTTGGTTGTATATCACTTATAAAGTACTAACGAATTTCCTATCAAAAACTTATATACCAGAAAACTTACTTTACTCCTTCTGTCTGAATAAGTGAATACTGTATATACATACATATATACATATAAAAATAAAAAAACATCATTGTAAAACCAATACATTCCTCGGTACGATCAGAGATGGGAAAATCATTAGAAAATTGATTTTGAAACTCAAAATCTAAAATCACCAAAAGTTTCTCAACTGTTTTGTCTGAAAGACAACTTACCGTACGATCATAATCTAAAACGTTAGATGTATTGAATATGTACGTAATACTAAAACATTTATATACATATTTTGAATAAATAGAAATATTATTATAATCAAAATCGATTGTAATCCGTCAATCTGGATTCGTCGTATAATCCATCGATCCGGATTAGGTGTTCAGCACTAGTTTTTACCCTTCTATTTTTATGTAGCACATTATGAATGTATGTAAATCATTTTTTTTTAGTTTTTGTAAATCGTAACTATTTTACTTATTAATATTTTTCAAAATACCTACGACGTCATCTCTGGAATGTTGTTTTCTATAAATTTGAAAATAGACGTTTGAACTCTGAAATCACTTTAAGCGGTAAGTACATTTGTTTTTCGTGGACATGTTATTGACTGGATACTGAAAGTCATTGATGTGGCGTCGTAATAAATAGTAATATACCCAATAATTACATTTATCCAAATTCCAATGCTGGGCAAGATAATGATTTTTTTTTAACTCAGTTAAGTTAAGTTAATAGAAAAAAATAGTAAAAGTTTAAAGTTAATAGTTATTTTTTTTTCAACATTATAATAAATTTAAATTGCTCATTGCAAATTAGTACCTACCTAAATATTAGTTTATTGGTGGTAAATCAAATATATTGTTTAATTTATATAAGGAGAGATTATAATATATAGGTATTTTTGTTTTATTTATATTTCCGGAAATAAATAATTCTTATAATAATAATTATTAGAAACGACAAAATCAACTTTATTTTTATTCAACCAAGATATGAAATCAAAATTTATCAATTATTTCAAAATTAACTTCACCGAGTTTTAATCAAAAGTAGCTCATTATTTAAAAGACAAAAAACCAAAAATAAGTTAAGTTAACAAAACCCAAGTATAAAAAGTTTAAATTAACTTAATTTGTAACTTATTAGTGGCCCACACACAAACGGTTTTTTCAACCGTTTTGGACCGTGGTTCGAGACCGACGGTTTAACCGTCAGTTTTGGACCACCGCAATCCAAATCTTTCGTTGCCCACAAACGTACGTTCTTATGGCCTTATTGGTTTTGAGATTACAAAACTGTGAAAGACCAAGACCGTTCGTTAGTGGTGTAAAAACTGTCACTTTTCAACAGTCCCGATGCGGCGCGTAGACTTTTAGAACAGATTAAAATCTTGAAAGGATTTATGACAGTTTTCGTTGTAATATTGCAGAATATACATGCAAGATTTTACAACGTTCCCCCCCCCCCGTTATTATTTATTTTATTTTACTTTACTATTTTCTTTTTTCATTTAATTTTATTATATTAATGGAGTTTTTGCACAACATACGTTAAAATATTCAATTATCATAATTATTATTAATTATATTATGTAGGTATAATATATGAATCTTTATTTTTTGCCTTATTATAATTAATCTCGTATATATGTAGAACGAAATGATGCATTTTCATTTTCCTATCAATAATATACAATATATAATAATATATATAATAATTAATACCTATAATATAATATTATATATTAGGTAACTATATAATAATAATTAATCATAGATAGGTACTAATTTTCTTTAACATTAAGTTTATCAATTTACAGCGGACGAGGATTTGTTTGTTATGTGGACTATGATAAACTAACATCGATAGATAAGTACACTGAAAATGTACTAAATACTATATTGTATAACGTCTAAAAACATAGATTTGTATACGTCGTGGGCTCGTGGTGTATAATTATCCGACAGTTCTGGACCGTCTGTTTGTGGGCTTCTAAATTATTAAAAACTATCGATATTTCTCTACTACACACATTTAACACTTTTTATGACGGTTCTGATTCCACATATCTGGTCTTTCGGTCTACTCACTAACCAGCGTTCCAACCAACGGGTTTGGACTATCAGCAGACATAATTGTTTAAAAAAACCGCTCGTGTATGGGCCGCTATTAACTCGTTGACAATACAAATAAATAATATAATCAACTACTGACAATTCGCAGTAATATATTGTTTGACATGCGTACACGTCACACCGATAGTTTTACTTAGGATTGTTTTATTTAAAGAAACGGTTTATCATTGGGTATTTATTCTATGTCGATGTGATCATTATTATACATAATATCATGTGCAATAACCATTGATAGTATTACAGAGGGACTGTTGTATAATATTATATCGCCCGTGTTCAAAGTTGTCATGAGCAAAGTGTGTCGGTTTTCACAGTTTTACCATATCGGCGACAAAATATTATATCGAGGGAAAATAATAAGTTTTGCCAACTCGTTTAATTTAGTGCAAATATCACCATCGTGGTAATATTTAAAACATATCCCGCCACTTTTCAATTGAATTGTTTATCATAGTTTTGTGTTATATTTTATTGTATTAATACTAATAATATATTTTATCAAGTAATAGAGTAATAAACGTTATCAATAATTATTATCTATCATAAAATAATTGCCCAGTGTACACCACAATATTATGTTCGGCAACATTAAACATTTTAATCGTGGTCAAACTGTTTTTAGGGACACTTTGTGCGTTACAACTATTATACAGAACGTTATCTGTATATTATATTCTATGTTAATAACGCACGTTTTCCGCACCAAGCTCGATCGTCTTTCTCTACGCACACGTATATACGGTATATCCCGTATAATTCCTACACAGCTTGTACGTATTAAATCGACGGGACACATAGGTGTTAAAAATGCGTCCATGATTTATTACATAACACGTTATTATAATATTTTGTTTCGTATTATCATCATTACGTCGACGATCGACAACGGACCGTTTTATACGTAATAATGTATACACAATATTAATATAACATTATCGTTATCGTTATAATATTATTGTCGGCCGCCGCAGCGTGCGATGACCACGAGCGGTCCGCCGCAGGGCGCCGGCTCGCGCGTTCTCCCGAAAGGATAAAAACTAAAGCCCACGCCCGAATCGGTGTACATATATATATATATATACACATTACACATACCAGTGTGGTACAGCAGGACGACAAGATTGGCAATCAATATCTCCTCGTCGTCTCTCTCTCTCTCTCTATCCGAATCTTACGGTATGTTTTATTATAATATATGCTCGTGTGTGTGTGTGTGTGTCACAGGAATTATCCTGTCTGCGTGGTAGGATGGGCTTTCGACGTGTGCCATGACAAATGGTTTTTGGATGAAAACGGTCGATAAAAAACAAACAAAACGCCGTTTAGTTCTTTCACTCGGTCGACATCTCGGCGCCGCGTGCTCGCGACATGAGCATAACGACGTCAAACATTGAAACATCACCTGTAGTTCTCAGTTGCGTGCGTGCGTGCGTGTCGTATCGATTCGTGCAAATATTGCAATATAGAAATCGCTTGGCTCGTTGAAAATCACAAAACAAATGCAGCTAGCCCTTTCGAATACTTTTCGAATCCCGACGTAAACGACGATATTTCGAACCGACAAGTGTACGTGAACAATCATCGCATTTATGCGCGTAACGCCAAGGAACCGTAGCGTCTCAATTAGCTTCCCCTGTACTTCGTTTTGGGGAAGTTCTTGTTAAAAAAAGAATTAGTTCAGTTCCTCCCCGTTCCTTTTGTAAAACATTATCAATTATTACATTATGTAATATTTGTTATCAATTCGTAGTTCGTACAGTAATATTACAGGTTATACGAATATGACGATAGGTTAAAATAAATTTGTAAACAAACTACACAGGTTTCAGTTTATCTCGAGGGAATAAAGTATATATGTGTTGTATATATATATATATATATATATCCCGGTGACACTAATTCCTATGGAGTTATCAGTGATCAAAATACGTCATCACGAGTGATCCATCTGTATGCGTATAATCTATGGTAAAAACTATAATAAACAACATTTTTTCACAGACATAATATTAAGACTATATCGGTGCGTAAAGATTTAGACTGAATTAATTTCGTATCTACGATATTGCTTATCTGGGTCTAAACTCCCGTCGTATACACCTATATTATGATCGGGCGAAAATCGTGATGCATCGTACGATCGTCTGCGCGTCGTGATGAACAATTTAACGCGTTATTTACGGTCTTTAATCGCGGTCGGTCGGTTCATTTGTGCGTGTATTGAATGGCTTATAATTGTTAGGATGAGGACACAGAGTGCGGGAGGAGACTCGAAATATAAATAAATATAAAAATAAAAATCGTTTGGTTGTACAAACACGGTGTACACGCGCGCATTGCTGCCGGTCTGACAATCGTACGTCTTATTACGGCCAATTAGAGGTCTTTTTATCCATGCACATGAGCATAAAAAAAAAAAAAATGTTATTATTAAATGTATCGGAATGTCAGCCGGCGACTTTTACGGTTCCCGCGCGATAATACGGACGGGGATAAATACGTATATTATGAAAAGGAATAATAATACCTAATAATAATAATAAAAAATAATAATAATCGTTAAAAAAAATGATATATTATCGTGACTCGAGACTTTGATCGGCTATTGTCGCGTGTGCGGCCAGGACCGTGAAAACGGATTATATAGCTTCTTGTTAGTTCTTTCCCTCCGAATCGGTATAGACTCAACCCATCCGTGTTCTGTAATGGGGGCGCGCGTAATATTTTCAAGTACAAAACATACACCACCATAATGTATACGTCATATACAATACGGTATAAGAATGGAAATTTCCTGACAGACTCCATGCATATATATAAACGTGGTAATCGGTATGCGGTAAACGGTCACGATTAAAACGATTCGACAAATTACATATAGGTAGGTACACACATATATACACAACAGGTCGGCAGCTTTTGGTAAAGGGTAATATGCGCTTCGATCGGTCGGTACATTGTACACAGTGTACTTTTATACATATTATAACACGAGCGTGTGTATAAACGTTGAAAAAATATAACAATAAATAAATAAATAAAAATTTAAGAGTAACGTTTCGGTATAACATACGGTGGTCATCGTACGTATTCTACGCGTGAACTATTGTACCCGTCCAACACGACGAATAACGAGCCAAAATGAAAAATAAACACGCGTCTACGAACTGGTTCAAAACCGTTTTGTCCGGAATACGTCTCAATTAACGTTTTGTTGAATACCAACTGTATACGCTTCGGTCCAGATGAAAAATCGTTTTTCCTTCACGCGTGCATTATTATATTGTACACACCTCCACACGTAGATATATCTGTACGGGAATTTATAGTGTGTTCTTTTAAACGTCAAACGACTGAGTATATAATATTATCTACAAGCTACTGTAAGTACACAGAACATTCTAAACTGATCATAAAATACGCGTTTTAGACGTTTATTGGTCAACGTGACTCCAAAAGTACGGAAAAAAAAAGATTTTCCTGCAACTGTCTAAATAAATACAAAACCAAGAAAATCGAACCACATTCCAGAATGATTAAATGGAAAGAATTAGTAAAAAAAATATCATGAATTTCGAAAACGGATAGAAGAATGCATAGGATACAATTTTCCCTAGTGCCACCGGAAAACCTTAAACAGATCGTAGACAGAAGTAGGACGATATAAAGTTTAACCTTAAAAATGGATAATAGAAAATGATGCAAGAATGCGAAGGTGATGAAGAACAGGATACACTGCTGTAAGTAATTTACAACATTGTATACTTACTAGTAGATAATAAATGCACACAGACAGAGCTCATGCACCTAACTAAATAAAATAACAAAATAATTTCAATCAGCACAGAATAATGGACGAAAAAAAGAATTCGAACGTGTTGGACGAAATTATAAAAAGAAGTGTTATATTATTATATATTTTTTGGAGCAATTCCTAATTTTCCACCCCTAAAGCCGCTCGTCCACCAAAGTAAGGTGACACGTGCTATGACACGTGATTTGCGATGAACAAATCATACGGGTAGTTTTTCATTTATACATACGGAAAATCATACGAGTGCATCCACGTATCACTTCTGTGTCATTTACGAAATTTTGCTAGTGACATAAGTGAAGTATGCACTTTTGTCATGTGTCATTTGCCCACCACATGTATTCAGCGAATAATACGTACCTACTTATTTTTTATTTATTTATAATCAAATTTATCACTATAGGCAATGGGCAATCATATTTTATATATATTTATTCTATATATACAATATACAATATTTTATTCAATCATCGATTTTATTAAAATGTATGTTCTGTGATATTTATGAAAATAATGGATTTAAATCCGAAACGTCTGTGTGATAACCATTAAACAAATGAGTATCGTATTATACCTATTATACAAATTACAAACTGTGAATGCTCAAACAGCACGTTTTTATTTCGATATTCATTTTTCTTTTTTAGTTAAGGTAAGTAAGTAAACAATTCAATAAAATACGTTATACAATAATACATAATATAGTATATTATGAATGTACTCTCAAAGGCCGAATTGGCTCTATGATCAAAACAATGTATTCAAAACTCATTGTGGTCATATCGCATCAATTTAATATTACCTACTTCGGTTAAAAATTTGTGTCATATCACGCGTCACATCATTTGTCATATCACGTGTTATATCACGTGTCATGTTACGTTGGTGGACGAGTGGCCTAATATTTTCTAGAAAATTTTTTAATCAATATAGTTAGAAAGCATTCCAAGATAAAAAATGATTTTGTTTACCACAATAGTTTGTGGTAAACCTATATATTGGTAGTTTTATGGTAAGTGAATGAGTTTATACACTCTACACGTTTAGTTTCACTTATGCAAATGGATTTATATACATGTCAGACTTCTCATTGACTTGTTATCGTGTTAACAGTGAATTGGTCAATGATTTGAACATTAAAAAAAGTTTGTTCTGATTATACCTGTAAAACAAAACTGTGATTTAACTGGGTATTGTCAGTTATTTGAACATAAAACGATAATTTTGATCATTCAATAGGTACTAAAATTGAAAAAAATTCATTTTGAAGAGTATTATGATTGTTTTAATTATAATTATTATAAAATGTAAAAATCATAAAAAAAAAGTAAATATGTTATAACTTATTGGGTTATTCTAAAACGAATCAATGCTGTATATTGATTAATGATTTAACTATTTATTGAACTGATTTAATAAGAAGCTAATTTTAGTGTAGATTGTTAATTTGTAAATACATAAATATTTTTTTAAAGTTTTTGCATTCATAAAATTATTGTTTGATTTGGTACTCATGAAAGTAACAATACACAATAAGTGTTCCAACATTTATCATTTTATTCTATTGATAAAGCCATTACAGACAATTTACAAGTTTTTCCTCCGTTTTCAGATTGGTCAATTCAATAAGTTAGCTAATAAATTATTACATGCAAATATGTTTGTCTTTTTACTAGCCTTTTCCTATTTTCTCTGCTTTCTGTTAAAAGATGATAAAAAATTACAGGAAGTTTGAACAAAAAAAAGGAACAAGTATTACTGGTGAAATAGAATATAATTTCTGCAAATGTATAAGTAGTATTATAGACCCCATTAGACGTGACAGGGCTAGATTAATAGTTTGGGATCCTCTCAAAAAAACAAATAGCGTTTCAAAAACACGAAAATAAGTTAAAAAACGTCTTTCAAAATGGTGGAAACCCCAGATTAGTTTGTTAAGTCATGTCATGGATTCTCTCGTGCAAGTGTATATAATATTTAAAAAAATTTTTTTTTTATTTATTAAAGTCTCTGGATTGTTTTACTCTTCTTTTAACCAGTCTATACATTTTTTCCCCTTGTTCTATTCCTTACCTCTCATACAACTCATCACATTTCTCTAATTTAGCTTTATTCCCTGAACTTTTTACTGCTTTTAAAAAAACTTTTATACTCTATTCAATTCTCCTTCTCTCTGGTTTTCTGCTATTTCTTAAACATTATTATTTTTCTTTGATATTATCTTCTAGCCATTCTTTTAGCCATCACCATTTTTGCTTATTCTCTAGCATATTACTTATATTCTCACCAATGACTTTCTTAGCCACCCTTTTAGCACCCTCTGCTATTTTTTCCTAAATTTCGTTTATATTATCCTCCATGTTCCATACCCCTATCTCAATTAGCTATTTTGTAAATGCTTTTTCATTATCATCCGTTTGTTTCCACTACCTAATCCTCGCTTATTTATCTATATTTTTCTTTTTGCCCAACCTTTTTTCCTACACCAAATCTATATAATCATCAACCTATGTTATATTATCTCTAGTTTTCGAAAGTTGATGTATTTTACATTTATTTTTTCAACGTCTTAGCTGATGCATTCCTAGCTAAAAATGGATTTCATAAGCTTATAAATCTAAATAACCAATTTTTATTTTTTTTTTTTTTTTGCATAATTTTACATTTTCTGGTTTTTTTTTTTACTTTTATTACATTTTTTGACATTTTTAATGTGATTTTTATCGATTTCCCACAAGTTTAGAGAAAAATTATGATTTTATAATTATTATTATTATATCTTACTAAAATATTACTAAGAACAGTATAACATTTTTAGTGTTAACACATTTTAAGAATAAAATCCACTCTTCTCCCAAAAAAAATATTATGTGGGTACATTCGTATTCGATATGTTAAGTCGGCGGCGACCGGTTTCCATCTCACTCGCCATAGGTTTTATATATTTTTATAGTTATCTTTTGCATTTTTCACATTAAAAGTAGTTTTTTTCAAGGAAAATTTTAGGGAAGTTTTTACGTGCATTTTTAAACATTTTTAGGTCTTATTTTAATTTTTTTTTAGGTCATTTTTTAATGGTTTTAAGGTCATATTACAATTACTCTCACCCGGAATTACCTTATAGTCCTTACACTGTTTTAAACCTCTTCTTTTCCACATGAAATAATCAGTTTTTGATTTATTCTCTCTACTCTTATAGGTTATACTTATATAATGATCTTCTATCTTCCTGAAATAAGTGTTCACAATCGCTACTTCTTACGTTGATGCAAAGTAAAGTATTCATTCTCCAGCCTCATTTCTTTCTCGAAATTCAGACCCTATATCATATTCTATTCTATTATTGTCTAAATGTCCATTCAATATTTATATTCCCACTAATTACAATATCCTCGATTCCTTGTACTCCTTGCATTACCTCATCCATATTTTACCAGAACTCTTCTTTCTGGTTTTCTCATATCCTATCTTACTTGGCAAACGGTGTATGCACATTTTAATGTTATCAAAGATTAAATAAGACAAAAGACAAAAGACAAAATAATAAATATTAAAATTTTAAACTGATGATTTTCGTGATAAAAATATTATAATGAAATTTAAACAGCTATGCAAATTCTATAAAACCAAAATCGGATCTAGAACTTATTGATTCAAAAACTATATATTTGATATAATCTATTTATTTTACAGAACTGATAACAAGTTATCGGTTCTGTGAATTTTCATGCAACTCAGCATTACAATATTGGTTTTAGAACGTAATTTGTAAATCAATTATAAAATACCTAGTAAAATAAAAAGCTTTATTATATTATATTAAATAGGTTATACATGAGTATCAATAATTATATCTATAAATTATAATTAAAATGTATACTTTTGTCCAAAAAAGTATGAATTTTATATTCTGGATAACGTGATTAATCACGTTTATGTTCTGAAATATTTTGTAATAATTTAGTTATGTAATTATGCCATATGGATGATTATGAAAATAAATAATTAAAGGTACATTACGTATAAGTGTAGTATATCAAAAAATTGGGCCAAGGTATATTATCATTTATATTATATATTTAATCATTATCATTTGCATTAAAAAATCTATTTGTACTACAATTAGGTAGGTTAACCTACTAAGACTTTCATCTTTATATCTAATTACTTTGTTCATAATAAAAAATATTATATTATCTATAAAATGATTTCTAATAAAACTGTATATATTTATTTGTTCAGTCATTAAAAATTCAAAGGCGTATAGGTAAGGAAAAGGTTTGGGGTTTCAAACCCTTCCCATTGTAAACCAAATATACACTCGATAAAATTAATTAAAAAATATAAAAGAGGTTCTAATTAAATTATTTTTATCCATTTATTTAATTTACCATTTTAATGTACCTATTAATTAATCTATATTATAATAATGTAAAAAAATGTTTTTATTAATTAATAATGTTATGTCTTATATATACATAGTAAAATATTAATCTAATAAGTTTTAACTAAATTCTGGATTTGTATGCACTTAAAAAGCTTAAAAAATATTGAAATATGCACCTATTTCTCTTAAAGTTCTAAGAAATTTGTTGGTAAATGTGATCACCTATCTACAAGAACAATTCCAGACCCGTTTCAAAGATTTCGAAAGTCCAGAAGACCGCATTCGAATTCTCGGAAATCCATTCGTTATAGAATTTGAAATATTACCAGCGGAGTTTTAGTTTGAAGTTATCAAGCTCACATCAAACAATCAGCTCAAAGACTGTTTCGAGGAAACAAGACTGCAAACATTTTACTCCATGTTGCCGGAGGAGTCTTTTCCAAATCTCAAAAAATTTTCACATGAATTGGTTTTAATATTTAGCTCTACCCATTGGCGTAATTTGTGAGAGAGGGTCTTCCATATCTGTACACCCCTCCTCCGACTTTAAAATCATAGTTTACCAAATTTATTGTCATCTATACTCTAAAAAAAAATATCCAGGTACATAAAATTATAAGAATGTTTATTTAAATATTTTTTGTATCTCTTACAGGTATTAATAAACACAGGTTTTAGCATTTTTTTTTTTATATAATCATCTTTTAAATAAATAAATATAAATTAATAAATATATATATAAACATTTGATTTAGTTATAGTTATTTTGTCCCTAATATCTTGGACATCCCCTCCTTCTAAAATACGCCACTAGCTCTACTTACTTATGTGTGCAGACTTTTTCAAAAATGAAAATGTATAGAACCAACTTAAGTGACGAACATAAATTACGCTACTGATTGGAACAACAAATTTTATGCAAACTACCAAGACATTTTAAAAGACAAGTTATTCCAAACTTCTCATTAAATAACATATCACAATAAAAATATTTTCATTTCTTTGTTAAATTATGGTTAAATAAAATAATACACAGTAATAAAATAATTCTATTATTTCTCTTAAATTTTATTACCTCTCTATCGCTCTAAATTATTTTGGTCCACTATACCGAAGCGTATCTCAGATTCAGCCCGCCCTAAAAGAAAAAGGTACCCCTGATGTAGATTAAGAGGATGTTACACCCGCATTTGTTGTCTCTGTCTATCTAACAGATAATATAGCAAAATCACACTACGCAGAATTGAAATTTTGGCGGTTAGGTTAAATTTAGAGTATAAACACCTATTACAAAATTTAAAGCGATGAATATTTTCGAGTGAACCTCATGGGCATTTTGTAAAATATCGTCTGACGAAAAAGTTAAAGCTATTTAAAAATATTAAAAACTAAAAATGCCGTAACTTTTTTTTTCTGACAATATTTTATAAAAAGCCCATGAAGTTCACTCGAAATTGTTCTTCTCGTTAAATTTGATAATAGGCGTTTAAGCTCTAAATCTAACCAAAATGCCATAATTTCAATTTTGCTTTGTATAATTTTGCTATATTGCCAATTAGATGGACGGAGACAGAAAATGCGGGTATAGCATCCTCTTAATGTATAGAGGCCATATTTCACCGGCACGTATAAACAATTTGTGGGGAGCAAAATGTATACAAATTTTAGCAGATTACCACATACCGATACAGTTTTGAATTTAACTTGCCACATAATCTATTCTAAAAATATCGAGTTGTATCATCTATGTATATGTGTGACAAGTGATAATGTGTTAAAATGTATGTGCCTTGTATTGCTCCGCATCAATGTTCAGACGTAACGGCACGCCTATCTTGCACTCTATGGCTGGCACAAACCCAACGACTATATCAGAAAACCGCGTGTATGAAATATGTGTAATTCCACGTGTCCACTGTCAGAAACGCATTTGCACGCCAGTCGATTACTCACGCAAATACATAAATAATAATAATAATAATAATATCGTACGGATTGTTCTATCGTTTCTTCGGAATACGTTTTTGGACGTGGAAAAAAACACGAGACGAATTCAATTTACATAGACGGTGGAGAGAGGCGAGCGCAGTTGAAATTGGAATCGATTTCTCTTTAAACGCACCGGCCGCCGTCCTGAGTATAGATATTGGTATGACGACTGTCAAACTGAGACAATATACAATTGTGTAAAACCGCAATCCTCAGTACAACACTCACTAATAATAATAATAATAATAATAATAATAATAACAACAATGGTCGACCGCGAATATTCGAAACGATCGAGACGAGCTGAAACAAGAGGTAACGACGTCTCTCGATACAGAACGGAAACATCGATATACCTATAGCAATATTGCAATACCCAAACGATTATCACATATATATATATATATATATTAGGTAGGTACGACACGACTCATAAGCCATATAATATACACTACGACTCGCCGGAATATTTAACTATCCATTGTGGCTCGACCAGAATGGGTTTTAGAGGAGATAATATAATATTATTGCATTCGTCGTCATAATGGCCTGTTGGGGTTAGACGTATGTACGAAAACAAAAAACCGATTTCTGTCGTTGTCACGTCGAGTCGACGTGAAGACCATCCGAGGCTATACGTAACGGTCGAATTCAATCGAAATTAAAAATAACCAAATCGAGCCCCATTAATTAATAATCGTATTCAATACCAATTAAGTATAACTACGAAAGAAAACGAAAATGAAAGCTGTCATCTATGTATATAAATGTTACTTTGCTTTGATAGGTACTAACTCAAGACATTCGGGAATTTATCGGTACATCTATAACACTAATTTATATTCATAATATGTAAGATAATAAATGTAAATAGTCGCTTAACACTACAACCATTATATATCACAGGTACTGAGTAAGAATACCAGATATAGATACGGAAGACGAAAAAAATTCTCAATTATATTTACCTATATAATCATATTTACATTTGTGTATCTCACAATGAACTCCACAACTCCCAAAGACATTATACAATATATCAGTCCAATCTCTCGAGTAGGTATTGTATTCCTGCTACATAGCACAACTTTGCTCCATAAAAATTTGAGCTTACTCGGTTTCAGAATTCTTAGTTCTTAAATCACTCTATGTACATAAAATATAGAATACAAATTGCTGGTTTGAAAAATTTAATTCCTGGTTTAGTTTCAATTAAAACAATATCACCCAGCTGGATAAGTCTTAATTTCGAATTTCTATATTTACGTCATAAATATGGTGATAAATTATTTCATACGTGATACTTCGAAAAAATTAATTTTCCAAGAAAAATAGTTTATCATCTTTAAAATAATAAAATGTACCTACATAACGTTAATAACTCATTTTAAATTCTGCGTGAATCGAGGAATGTAGGTATGTAGGTATATTGGTTTTATAATGCTATGTTTTTTTTTTATGTCTGTATACATCTTTTTGAGTAAAAGTATCGGGGAGTGGAACAACAGTTTTGAAATATAAATACCTTTTTTGATAGCAAATTAGTTATTGTTGATCATTTAATTTAAATGGGTCATTTTTCGATTTTCCCAGTAGTTTACTTAAACGTCATATTTTTTTTATATATAAATTTAAGAATTTTCTTTTTTTTTTTTTTTTTTTTTTTAATTACAATGTATTATAACGAAATTTTTTCAGAATTGTCTTTCGAATGCAATAATTTATTTTCACTTTTAAATTTAAGATAATGATAATACATACTGTTTGAACCGAAGGAACAATGGACCAACCTCTACCGATTGCATCTGAACATTTTTTTTTTTTTAATACTGCTATAGGTAATATATAAAATGAAAATAATAAATATTATTATATATGTATATTTTATAATAGCAAGAAAAATAGACAATTAATTCTGTAAAATAGTATCATTACGACATGTTCTTATGTCTTCAGGAGGTCAGGATCGCACGTATTATATTCATGGAACATAGAAATACGCTCAACGGTGTTTTTCGTCAGTATATATTATTATTATATAGCGTCCTATAGAAGTTAAAACCTGTGCGCGATGTTCGTCTATTCCGTAAATTCTGATCCATTACGACGATTTTGATTTTTTGCTCGCGGGTATTGCTCTATATAAATTGCCAAAGAATTTGATTAGAAATGAATAAATATAAAAGTAGTTACAATAAAGGTCTTTTGTAAATGGATTATCAACATCAAAGAAGACATTTTCCTATATATTATTAACTGGCTCAACCAATCCGCTCAATTATTCCAGTAGGTTGAATTTTGAGATAACCAAAATTATATAGGTACGAGTAATACATTTCACCATCACGTACTTACATTTACTAAAATGGATCCTAACACAATTGGATAAATTGCCAAAGAGATGAAACGGTTGTTATTCATTTTATTCAAAATGTGAAATCTCTTAAAAGTGTTAACTGGAATCTATGTTTCCCTGGCTCTCCTTAATGATATGTCCATCCAATTTCACGGAACCATACCACATTTGTCTCAAACGGTTCTTAACACGTGACATTATAAATCATTTGATATATTTTTAGGTTGTACTATAATTTATAAAATATGATTTCAAATAGGTACATGCCAATATTTATTCATTATTTGTCAATCTGCAATTTCGTTTAAATTGATTTCGGTCTAGTCATGGGATTTAATTGTTTTTAATACAACTGTGATTTAGCATGTTTTTTTTAAGCTTTTCTTACAAACTCTGCGAATGTTACCGAATTTAACTTCGATTATTATATCATAATAGTACTTCCATATATGTAAGGCCTAGAATAAAAGTGGTCCAAGTCCAAAGTTAGTGAAATCGAGATATCAATAAAATCTTTAGTTCGTAACGTGATCTATATGGAATTATTAAAAAAAAACTATCAAAAACTTGAAATTTTGTGTGATAGAAGCGTCACTTATTTTGTTCTAAAACAATCACCGTCGCTCAAATTAAAATTAAAATGGTACAAGTTCAAACTTTTTGATAACCCTATAATATTTGATAACAACATTATTTTTATCATACTTTTACCGTTTATGTTTAAATAAGTACCTCGTGTCTTTATATTTCTTCTTATTTATTCATATTTTTTTATATTATTTATATTGTCATATTATAGGTATATTCTGGAATTAATTCACATGAATTAATATATTAAAGAAGCAGTACCAAACATCTTAGGTTGGATCCAAAATTTGAATCGAATGAAAAGACGTGTTGACGTGTTGGTAACATAGATTATAGACCAAGACATAGATTTTATAGATAAAATCTAATACTTTTCTAACTAAGCACAATTATTATAAATCATAATACTTTTAGTTATTTAGGTAAATATATGGTTTTAAAAATGTTAAAAACACAAGTCAAATTTTTTTAATTATTTCGACTTATTGATTTTTCGAACGGACCGAAACAATCAATTTAGGATTTGGTCCGTATATCATCCTATAACGGTTTTGTTGGATCACAAGTTGTGCATTAACCCTTTGAGTGCTATGGACGAGTTATCTCATCAAGGTGTATTAAACGTTATCTATTCGTTGTATATACTTGAAACCTACATCAATCGATAGATAATGAAATTTGAAACTCTTTGGAAAAAAAAAATTTAATTACGATTTTTTCAATGATGTAAATCAATATTTTCATTTTTGCTCTTATCAGGGGTTCCCAATAGGTTATATTATTATTGGTGATATAAGAAATAAAAGTGTATTATTTTTATGATTTTGAGTTTAGAATATTTTATAGAAAAATATGTTTAATCAAATCAATTATATTCCAATATGATACATTATGTCATTCCATTTACCGATTATACGATAATCGTAACATTTTGGGAACCGCTGGCTACAAACATTAAAAAGTTAAGTATCTCAGTCAATATTGACTTTTTTAATTTCTGTCTTCAATTCATGATTTTAAATGATTTCGAAAATGTTGTGAGTATATAAAAATTAGAAATAAAAAATATCAATTTTATGCAGTCCTGGAGGGTAACAATGCAAAAAATTATGTGGCACTGGAAGGGTTAACATAAAACTTATGTAAAATACTTTTCAAAAGTTTTTTGAATACATATTCCGAATACTTCCAAAAAAAGTATTCAGAATATGTATTCTGATACTTAAGATAATAGTATTCCCTACTTATTTGAAATACTTTATAAAATGTATTCCAAATACTTTTAGAACACTTATATTTTTACTAGATTTCAAAAACGAAAATAATATCTACCTAATTATAATATTATTATATTCAATTATTTTTTTCCCCGTGTAATTGAATATAATCCTATAATCGAAAATACACACCTACCTGTTAATTATAAATTATATTTAAATTTTAATATTGAACTTTAATATTGTGTGATTCATTTAAGTAATAAGTGAGCAGATAATTTTTTTTTGCAAAACTTAATCAATAATAATTATACTATTAATGGTTTACTTTTTTTTATATAATAATTGATATTATATACCTATATAAGACTCATATCAATAACCACTATAATTACTAAATGTATTACAATAAAATAATATCAATAAATATAATACTTTCAAACCATTTATTTCATCAATAAAAATTATTATTGTTTAAGTCTTACTAAATATAGTTCAAAACAAAATAAGATAATATAATATACCTACTTAGGTACTATAAAATATTATGCACTTCTTCATAAATACAATTTAACAAAGAAAAATAATGACATTATTTTTATAAATGTGATTGAACTCTAATAAAGTATTCGGAATATTGTACTCAGAATACTTTTAAAAAGTATTCAAAATACTTTTATTAAATACTTTCAAAAAAATGTATTCAAAAAATAATAGGAATACTACCCAAGTCTGATTAACATTTTTGATAGATCTTACCTTACTAAATATAATATATATATAATATAATATTTACTTATTTACCTATTTTCTTACAGATTAAATATTTCTCATCCTCCTCATGAATACACTCCGGTTCTACGTATTCTGAATATTGCTACTTTAGCGGACCGTCGACATACATTTAATCTATCCTTTCTATCCCATCTTCTGTCTGCAAAAATTGATTCTCCTACTCTCTTATCCCTTATACATTTCAGAGTTCCGGTCCGAATTATTCGTTTTTCTGTCCTTTTCATACTCCTCGCTCCTCTTCTAATTTCCTTGAAAGTTCTCCATTAGTTTCTCACGTGAATATCAAATAGTGACCTCATTTTTTCTCTGTAATAAAATGTTTTTACATTCTCTGATCCTATATATTAATCGTATGTTTTTTTTTTATTTTATACTTATTTCTTACTTGTTTTTTGGGCTTACTCCGTTTCTATTAATAAATAAATAAATGAAAAGATAAAATAATAATTATACATATTCATATATTTTGGTTAGTTCGTTATAAATACTACGGGTTACGGCACCCAATAGTGTAATGTTATCATTATTAACGTACGATAGAATGTTATATAAATTAAAATAAGAATGTGCGATATTATATTATTATTTACATAGATTTCCATATTGTATAGTTTTATAATTCATACATTTAGGTAAACAGTTATAAATTAAATACATAGTATGTTTTGTCAATAGTAATGTCAATTTGTCTTGTTATTTTGTTAATTTTTTTTTTTTTTTTATATAGTTTTTAACAAATCTAATAACGTTGATGAACTACGTTTCGATGGTAATAAGTTAAAGCCATCTTTTTTATTTACCATTTCACTCATTTTCTCGTAAACATTATTAAGACCTAATATAACCTAACCTAACCCATAATTAACCTTCATATTTTATCGTTCTATTTTTTACAAATTCATAACCTAGGACATTAATATGTTTAAAAAGTTCTTCAAAATTATCCGTCTCCCATTTTATTTTACTATTACAGATGATCATACGTTATTTAATGTAGATTTTAAATTATTTAAAAACTCACTGTTACTCATGATAATATCAATGAAATAAAATAAAATATCAATGTATAAATTTGTAGATGTACACAAGTGTACAAGTGTAGTGTAAAAACCAAACTACTAAGGTGAATCTTCAGATTGTAAAAGTATTTTATGTTACTATACAATATGTGTAATACAATAATCTGATAATAATGATATTGATAACAACACACTATATTGGGTGCCGTAACCCATAGTGTTTATAATGACCCATTTTGGTTTGGTATTATAATATTGTACAATTGAAATTCTATACATTTTAAGTACAAAAATGTTCACCATATTCGGTTTCCGGTCGTAATCTTTTGAGATGCCCATATTTTATAAAGGGTCGATTTCCATTAAAAATCATTTGAAAGTTCTTCAAACCCGAAATTCGAAAGATATGCTTAATATGTAATTTTAATTTTTTCTATATATATATTCACGCCTATGTATGTATATTAATTTTGTGTTCACGTATACGCGTGTGAAGAGAACGTCCTGTGCGCATAATATAATAATATAGTAATAATAATGATAATAATGATAATAATAATAATAATAACAATAATAATAATAATAATAATAATAATATAATGATATGATGATGATGATGATCGCACCGGCAGTGGCGACTATATCGCGTGGAAAAAGGGAAATGACACGGCGTTTTTATTTTTGTATTTTTCTTACGCTTCGCGTGAACTCCTTCGCGTCCGCAGTACAAACGCTGCTGGCGGCGGCGCACAATAGACACAACAGACGAGCACACAATGTTACAAACTCGCCAACGTAATATTCTGCGGCCGCACGGTTGCGCGTCCCAATTAGAACGTCAAAGCACAGTGACCGTTACACGTCTAAACGTCAATAATTATGCAATGCATATTATAATAATATTATATACACTGTACGGACGATATTATAATATACTGTCGTATCACTGAACCAAATATCATTGGTAGAATTAACAATACTATGCAATAATGAAATTTTAACAAACCAATATTTGTTGAAATAATACAATTTTTATTATTTTAATGTAGCTATTATATACTATAAATTGTTAAATTAATAAAAAACAAGAAATGTGTTTACAATAACAAATTAATTTTGTAAATTTCACAAAAAATATAACTTATATATTTAATAAAAATAATTTTTTGCAAAATTAATACGGATTTTATTATTATAATAAAATATGTTATTAAATTGAAAATATATTCTGTTTAAATTGACTATTTTCATCAACAAATGGACGTTTGTTCTACGAAGAAGAAGAAGAAGAAAGAAAAAAAGAAAGAAAGAAACGCAAAATATTTATAATCGAATTAAAAAAATATTTGTTAATTCGAATACATTTGTATTTAATTAGAAAATTTCACCAAGACATTGATAAAATATATTATTAAATCAATAATACGTTTTGTTATTTTACTGTTAAATCAACATAACATTTTATTAAATTAATCTATATTTTTATTGAAATCGCAGATATATTTGGTTCAGAGATAGGTTTGACGGAAATAGGCGGAGATGAAGACAAGAGCGTGTGATGGCCAGCGATATGAGGAAAGTGGGGGTAGTCAAGTGTAGGACTAGGGTGGCCGACCCCAAATAGTTAGTAGATAATAGGCAGAAGAGAAGGAGAACACTGTTGTATAGGTTTGTATCGTACGATTTGTTATCGGCACAAATTTATCGCAACCCAAAAGTGGATCGCCACTCATACCAGTCACACTGGTGTAAAAATTATTTTTAATCGAATCGATAAACTTCAAAATACAACGATAGTCGTCGGAACACCCTTTTATTCAGTGACATTTGCTGTTCGTGCATTATTTCGAGACTTTGAGTACTGTTAGCAGTGTTGGGATTAGATAACTCAAAATTCATCTAGATAAAGATAAAGGATAAACTTATTTTTATCTAGATAAAAAAATAGATAATTTTTGAATTTCAAAACATTTTTTTCTAAAATTTCGATCTAAAATCGATAATCCAAATTGTACATAATATATATAAATATTATAAAATAATAACAATTTATTTGTATAAAATTTAAAGTAATACAAAATCAAAAATGAAACACAACTTTATACTTAATACTATTTTATATAAAAAATTTTTTGCAATTTTTAATTATTTTAGTTTAACAATTATATATCTATAAAATTAAAAGCTTAAACATTATTTCATATAATTTTCATGTTTCCTTTACCGAAAATATACCATGTAGGTACATTTTATACAATTTGCGTGTAAAACTCGTTTGCATCACCGACAACGGTCGTTACAGTCTCGTTATCGGCGACAAACAAAAATATAATGAAAATTAAAGATACAAGTATATTACACATTACACAACAAACGTTTTTATTGCATATAAATGCATACATTTTAAGTAAAAAGTATACGGTCGCCAAAATATTATTACTTTTGTATATTACTCGAAAATTTATCTATAAAAACTATCTAAATTTTTATATCAGGTAATTAATTAGATAACTTACCGTTATTCAGAGGCAGTTTTACGGGGGAGAAGGCGTTAGGTGGATCGCCCACCCTTGACATTCTTCTTAAAAAATCTTTATTGGTTGCATTATTTTAATATATTATTAATATGACTATAGTCTATATTAATTTATTCAAAATAAACAATTATGATTCCAATATTTTGTCTAAATCACTAGTATTGAGTTTGAACCAGATAAGCTTGTAAAGATCGGAGCACTTCTACTGGTAGAAAATTAATTAACAGATAAAAATAAATCATTGTAAAACCACTATGCTCGAAAATCTAAAATACTTTTTCTCTACGATTTTTGTTAATTTAATTAAATTAATGCACGACTAACATTATATTAAATTTTTTTAGATCTTAAAATCTCATTTATCTCATTTTACCAACTATCTGGACTCAAATACTTCAAAATTGATAATTTTATTGAAAAAATAAAAAAGATTATAAAAAAACTGACTACTGTGTTATACTACTGTGTAGTATATATATATGTTATTTATCAATTAGTAATTTAAAAGTAAAGTTTATAAAATGTATGAAACATAAACGAAAAAACCCTTTATTCTGCCCCCCTCAGAGTTTATCGCAAGAACAGGGGCGCCATTTGGGGGGGGGGGCAGGGTGTGCGTTCGCACACCCTTGCAACAATTATTGTATATTTGGCCTAGGCACCATCTAC
>JAIPRL010001765.1:9769-64211 GCA_025469235.1 Pemphigus obesinymphae | reverse complement strand
AACGACACGTAGACACGATTATGCTTACCTCATATACTAAATGTGTTCTACCTCAACGTTCAAAAAATAAACATTTACTATATTTATAAACTTTATTATCTTATACTATCGACATATTATGAAAAATGAAGACTGTATTTTTGATGGGAGTTTTACTTTACGATCATCACCTTCATCCATTTCTCAGCATCAGGAAATACATCTTGAAACCATCCTTGTTTAGTGGCTTCTAAGTGTGTTTTATTAAGACGACTTTTTATTAAGCCATAATTTAATTGCTGGAAGTGGATCAAATTCGTTTAAAGTTGACATGTTAATTTTCATAAATTGTTTATATTTTCATATATTTTTATGCATTTTTTTATTAATTTTTTCTGAAATACCTGCCTCGATTTTAATTCCTTATTTTAAAACGTAAAAAAAAAGGTTTCGCAGATTTGTTAAAAATCACACTTTTATACGAAATTGCAACGCCAAATGTGTCAATTTTGATAGTACAAATACTATTTAAAATTGCTATGACTTTTTAACTATTCTTTTTCGCAATTTTATTTTGAAATATTTGGAATCAGCAATTAAAAACTATCGATTAGACAAAAAAAAAAAAAAAAATTGAAATTCGTGACTGGGGTGGTAAATTAGACTTGTTCCTAGATCTTAATTCGTGGTCTTCAACTCTCAACCTGACGAGAAACAAACAAAAACTTGAAAAAATTTAAGTGTTTATTATTGACAATCAAACTATTCATATTTTAGGAGGTTTTTATATGATATCGTTTGATGAGAAATCACCACGACAACGATGAGACAAAACCACAAAATATATTATTGTTCTTTTCGCTGTTGTTTCATACAACCGTCACCATTATTGTTTTGTTTATTTGTGAACAAAACACGAATATTCTCCGATAAGGAAAGAAAAGATAAGTTACTTGTACGAAACGACAACTGTGATACATAATGATAGTATCGTAAATAATAATTTCTAATTTTTATTTTTATTTTTTATAAATAAAATTGTTTCTAAAATCTCAAGGTACAGCTGCAGATGGCACCATGCAGCCTGCCTATAATAAAGACACAGGTGTACATTTTTATTGTTCGTAGTGCACATTTGAGATTTCGTAGTGCACAAAGTGTGTCGTAGTGCGCACAAAAATAGCCACTGCACCTACCCTTAAACATTTTTTCTAGTATCGTTTTAAAAATAAACAATCAAAAATAATTTCTAGCTATGCCTAACCCTAATTGATGGATTTTTTATATTCTAAGCGATACGAGGAAATTATTCGTTTTACAATGTTTATATTTGATTCAGAGCGAAATGTTCAAGCTATTTTTTTTACAATGATGTTTATATTTTATCGAGTCGAGTAGGTTTTTGGAGTTTGTATGTTGAAGATAGCAAACTCGTTATAGATGGTACTTTGAACGTAAAATTTTTCGATTTTTCTAATAGTTTCCTTAAGCTTGATGAATACAAACTTATACGGTAAACACAGGTACATACTTATTTTGAATCTCACGCATGTTCTATATTAATTTCGCATCTATAAAATTGCTGTTTTTCCCAATCATATTTTGTATAAAATAAAAAGGCGGGAACATATTAAAATGAAGCATGAAACATGATACTTCGTTCAGAAACATTTTGATCGAATGAAATTATTTATCTTTGGCCTCAAATTTAAAATAATAATATTACATTATCTTGTCCAAGTTTAATAATTGATAAAGTTTTTAATTAGTTTAAATAATAGATTTTAGAAGGTAATTATTATATTGAACTTACCTTTTAATTGTTTGTTAATCACGTGCATCATGTGATCTCGTTTTTGCCTGTAGAAGTTTTTCACGTGCATAAAGTGAGAGACCAGGCCCTCTTTGCCCCATTGAGAAAGAAGTTTGTACAATATCACCTGTGACAACGACGATGTGTGCATTGAAGACGTTTGCATGTGTAGTTCCATTTGACGTAGTAATCTTACGGGTCCGGTCACGAAGCCTATGCGCAAGCCAGAGCTCATAATTTTTGAAAACGAATCGAATCTAAGTACACGACCTTCCGTGTCCATAGACAAAAAACTGACCGGGTTCTCCTGAAATTATTTAGATTTCAATATAAATGTAATGATTATATTCATTAAACCTCGCTAAAAGGCCGAGTATGTTACTATTTTTTCAACTAGTTTATGATAAAATTAGTTTAAAAAATAATTATAACTAATTCAGTTTGAAATGTACAACTTGTACGGTTTGAAAAAAAAACTCGTTATAATACGAAAGTATTTTATAGCATAAGCAGATGTTATTTATAAACATTTTAAAAGTACAATTAAAAGTTTTCAAAATATAAATTTTAAATATCGGATTGATAATATTACTTTTTCGAAATGTAAGTAATAGTACGGATCGTCTTCCAGAATGAGCATGTTGTATTCGCAAGCTAGCCGATAAATTTCTCGTTTCCTGTTGGTGGGCAATGTAGTTCCTGCCGGATTTGACGCAGTTGGATTTAAATAAATCATCTATTTTAGAAAACATAGATTTATAATTAAAATTTTTAAACGAAAATAACTTAGGTAGTAACATACTTTTGGTATTGGCTGCATATTTATTTTTCTTTCCATTAATACTTTTTCAATTTCTTCTACGACCACTCCGTATGAATCTTGTTTTATCGGTATGATGTCTGCCTTATGGGGTCGAAACTGAAAATGCAATTTTATTTCGGTATAATAATTATTATTATTATATATTAATTTAGTTAAAATATTGACTGTAGTTTATTTATATATTGTGGAATAACTAAAGGTGAGAATTTTTTTAAATATGGTTTCTTGTTTTTATAAACTATTCTGAACATAAATATGGTTAAACCATTAGAACTTTTACATTATCACCATAACAATTATAGTTATATCACTGTTATATGGTAATAGTATATTTGTCAGAAGACTGTCACCCACGAGCAAGTTATAATATATCAAAATATAATATAATAATATCTAATATTATAAGATATTATCAGCTCCTGTAAGACTTTATTTTTATTTTTGTCAAGTTGTAAATTGATTTTTCAATGTATATTCTTATTGAATTTTAACAGAGAATGTGTTTTTGCAATAAATACTTATGAGCTTATGAAGATCGGCACTAAAAATATCAATAAATCAATATTATTTTTATACTATATTATTCTGTGCATGGAAAAATATTATAGTTGTGAATATTGATGAAAATTATGAATTTGAATACTGAATAATGAATTTTTATATATTGTTCGTTCAAGTCATTGAAGACATCGCGATCTTACCAAGTCAATGGCTCCCGTGTATATAGGATCAGGCATAATCACTGAATCACCACAACTCATGCACATATCTACGGCCTTACATAATCCTTCTTGTGCGCCGGATGTCATCATGATCGCTCTGTTTTCCCAATTTTGAGGTCCATGAAACCAATCTTGTATTTCTTCCAGTAATTTTGTCAGAGGTCGGTATCTAATAAGATATACGGTATTATAAAAAATATGTCAATACATTCATTTTTAAAATGTTTAATAAATGTATTGTGTATTTATTTATTTTTCGTTTTATAATTTTCACGAAAAAATATTTGATCAAGGCTCAAACACTGACGTATTTTTATTTATTAATATTGTTTATCGTTATCTATTTTAGTATATACCTAATACTTATCTATATTGATAAGATTGTTAAATTATGACTGTGAAATATGTGACGGCATATTATTTCCAAACGAATAATATTTATGTTAGATATTATTAACTATTTAGCTAAATCATAAGACTCGAGTCATTAATCACCACCCTTGACTATGTATTAACCATAACTCATAAGTAGGGCTTGAAAGTTGTAGGAGTTAAATGCGAGTTCATTTATGGTTGTTTGTTTATTATACATATTATGACTATAATATAGCACTGCTATAGCACGTAATAAATGTTAAAAACGATGTACTACAGTAATATTTTCCATTCTGCTGTGTAGTAATACATTTGAACGCTTATTACTCGGGAAATATTTATGAGATTTAGAAAATCAAAACGTGAAAAATCTCATAAAATACTATATTCTTTAAGAATTTATATTCATTTGTATCATAGGTAAACATTTCAAAATCAAAAGTATATATTGTTTTACCAAACATATAGTGGTATAAAACACTTAAAAATATGAAATAATATATAATGATGTATACAATTAATAACTTTCGGAAAATAATTAGGATAAAAATATCACCACGTATATAAACAATTAGAAACTTAATTTATTCGATTCTGTGCATAGTGAAAAAGTATTGGTTTCATAAGGATGTGATTTCTTCATGTATATATAGTGTAAGTCGTATACACTTTTTCGAGTAGAAGGAGTAAATAAAGAGTAAAAACTTCATATTGACTTTTTTGATGTATATTATTATATATTATATATTAATATAATATATATATTTTTATATATACCTATATTTATGTATATATATTTTAAATTTTTATGAAAATCTAGTTTAAAAAAATTTTGATTTCAAATTTCTTATTATTTCACATTTTTAAATGGGTATTTTAATTTGGAAAAAAAACATGAAATAAACGAGACCTACTTTGAAAAACGGGACAAAAGCTTCCCGTTGGAAGTTTGTTGGGGCTACGGAATGCAATAGTGAAAAACGGGACGTAGAAGATATAACCATAATTACTCTATCATTCACGAGATATATTTTCAAACGCATAATTTTTATAATTTCTTTAAAATAATACTTATTTATATATTATATACATTACACATTTTTTAATCGTTAAACTTTCATTTTATCAAAAAAGTATTAAAATTGCCTACTTAGAACCCTTGAAAATCAATACAGTATAACGTCGTTTAAGTCGTTTAAAAATATTCAAGAATTGTGAATTTTTAATACAGTAAGGAAGAAATGATTCTATAATCCCCCCACACTAAAATTAACTTTTCTCATGGTACAAATTACGTTTTTACAAATTGTCTTATTATTAAATCACTCATAACTTTTTTTTTTTGATTTCAGATCAGTGTATAAATATTACCATTTGATTTCTTGTAAAATTCTACCCTAAATTAATGTGTCACACTATTTTTCGATTATCTGTCTTCATCAAGCGTCTTTTAGCGCTGTAATAGAGAAAAGGGTAAAAAAAATGTCAAAAATTGAGTCATATATCAATTCATATTAGATTTTTGCAAGGATTTTGATGATATCATTATTTTTTGTTTATTTGAATATTTGATTAGATATAACCAATTTCACTCTGATTGAAAAAAAAAAAATTTCATAATTTACATATAATAGTGAATACGAATATTATATGAGAGAATACCTTTTTGTTAACACCCTGTATGTACAATCCCTTAAATCTCACTTATTTGAAAGAGTCTTAAATTGCAAAAAAAAAAAAATAAAAAATTAACACATTCACATATTTCACATATTTGGGAGAGTCGAAGATAGTTCTAGATAGATACAACAAGCATAGCTATCAAATTTTTGGATGGATTTGGTAATAATTATGACCGGCTTACACAAGAGACTAGCGAAAAAAATAAAATTGGCAAATATCATTTACTCTTTAAAGTAAGTATTATTTTATAGTTTTCTTAAATTGTTTAAAGTGGTATATACTGGGGACGTGTAATTATAAATTGTTTAAAGGTGTTTTTTTAAAAATCGATTTAAATAGTAATTAACTATTTCAAAAAGTTAAAAGTGGTTTAAATTTTTAATGGAAACACTGTGGAAAAAATGTCTCATTCATTTTTCTTAGAAAATATAAATGGAAATTAAATTAAAGAATTTCTCTATGGAATCCGGTAACCGATTATGATAAGTTTAAAGTTGTTTTAAACTAGCAAATAACCTCATAATTAGGAAGCAGTTATAAGTCAAGAAGCTGTTACCCTCAAAATTAGGAAGTGGTATTCAACGGGATATTGGTAACCTCTTGTTTTTATTAGGACCGTTTATCAATATACATATAATTTAAAAAACCACTTAATATACCGGTTACCGGTTCTAAATACTTATTTTTTGGAAGCGAGTTTAAGCCCTGCTAATAATTAAAAAAAATAGTCTGTATTACAAAAAGTACAGTGACCAATATATAAAAATTTGCTCCCATATCCTAGGCCAAATCTTCCCACTATATAGTACTGTACAGAACACGAGGGGCCTATCTTAATATTTTATGCTTTACACACCACTGCATTTGAGTTACTTGACATAATAAGTAACGCAATTACTACTGCGTTACTCAAAAAAGTAATTTCGTTACAGTAATTTGTAATTTCAGTTAGAGTTACTAATAAACACTACAGTCGCTCAAAAAAAAAAAATATATATATATATCATACCCAATCGAAGGCAGATATTGTAAAGCATCGGATAATTCTTGGCCTTCAATGTTAATATGCTCGCCGGTAATCAGTTCTATGATGATCTTTTTAAACGGAAACGTCAGCACATTCGGCACTCCTACGCCAAATTTTATGCAAGTTGGAGGCAGTTTTTCCAACACTCTCGCTAAAATAAAATGAAAAAGTTTCGATTTATGCTTAGATTGGAAGTTAAAACATAATATAACATATTATCTAAATACTACAGTGGCATACCATATACTAAACATCATAGATATTGGGATGAAAAATGACTCGCCGATAATATTATATAATATAGAATATGTCTTGTTGAACTCTTGACTATAAAATATAATTTTTGATATTAAATTAATTTTATATTCTAGGGTGGCGAACCCAACGTTTTATTCAGAGTCGCAAACGCAATTATTTTTTTCGTTGTTCGAGTATAATAGGGAATTCTATTTTTGTAGTCGCTAAACAAAACTAGTAAAAACACTAGGCCCGACTGGTTTGTCCAGTAATAACTGTAGATTAACTTTCGGACAGATAGCTATATATTATAAATAAAAAATTTTAACACAAAACCGCAAGACGTTGAGTGTATAATATTGTGTGTATTATATAGTAAAAACTGACCGAGCCCTCTAGTCAAAAACTATGGATTTTACTATTGTCAAAATCATATTTGACTAATCTCCAGTTTTATAATAATGATAATGAATGAATGATAATGATAGTAAAAATGATATTAATGATCGTAACGTAGTTACTTATTTCTCGTAGTTGAGACGGTTGACGCATAGACGAAACTTCGTTAATAAAACGCGAATAATCTATCTTGAATGGGGTGGAAACTGCAGTAGTGTTTTGATTGTGCACTGCAGCAGAAGGCAGTGTGGACGACGGTTCGGGCAGATACTCCGGAATCGAACAGTCTATCGGACAACTGGCTACGGACACAGGTCCTTTGGAAACCGAATACTGTGCCATGCTCTGTAAAATAAAAAAACCCCCAAAAAAATATTTAACAATAATAATATAATATGTAATGTTTTTAAATTCTATTTTTTTTTTTCTTTTTTCTGTGTTAGTAAGTCCAATGATCTTATAGCATTTACTCATTTATAACGATATTTCCCCGGGAAGATCGCAAACGCGATTTCGGTGAAAATTATAACTTTATAGATCAATTATTTCCCCCGAAATTCGAACACGTTTCATACCCAAATATCGAAGAAATTAAATGAAAAGAAATTGAAAATGAAAAAAATTGAAATGGCTATTAAATAATATTTTACATTCTGATTTTTAACATTTTTTATATGTGGCTAGAACGGCGTATTAAATTTTCCGGTCTTAAAAACTTAAATTAAGCCTATTGTGAATTAAATGTTTCAAATTTGAATATTACTAAAAATAGGTAAAAATTTTCTGCCACTAGTATCAATATTTTCAGAGTTATGCAGAATTTTACTACAATCGTGTTTACTGATTTTTATGCTAATTTTTTTATACTTTTTTCTTACGCGTTTATCGAAAAAATTTTTTTTAAAGAAAACAGTGTTACATGTAATGATCGAAGCACTTTTTCTTATAGATTTTTTGGGTACAGACTTAAAACATTTTTAAAAAAAAGAAATCTGTAAAACTCAGGATCTAAAAAAGGGTTTTTCTTGTAAACAATATATTGCATGTCATATTTCGAATAATAAATAAAAGCTTTCAGGTGCCCTCGGAAATATTGTTTTATTTAATTTTAATAATAGGTGTTATGACTCTAAAATCAATCTGGAATCATCTATTTGCAATCTAAGTAGATTTTTTTTTTAAATAAATATCGTGATTACACAACAATAATAATGGTATTGGCATAGAACTATTTTTAAATTACTTTTTAAATATATTGAAACATCTATAAATAATTAGTTTTTCATTTTTCTTGAAATTTCATGAAAATTGCTTACACAGAACCCCTTAAAAATAGGATGTGTGTCCTCTTAAAAAAGATCTAGTATGATGAAATGAAAATAAATTTTAAAGAACCATATTATTTAGTGACTGATGAAGCCAATTTTTGATATATGCATTTTTATACGTTTTAAGAGCTGTTAAAAAAAATTTAATTTATGACGGACAAATTTAAATATTCCTTTATAGATACAGGCTAGGTATAAAAATAAATCAACTAGTTTAGCCGTGAATGCAAAACAAATGATTTATTGCTATATAATATATAAGTATTCTAAGGTTGAATTTGGAAAATTGAAAAATAATTTTAAAATGATTCTTATTTCGAACATCTTGGTGAGAAAGTAAATAATTAAATTTGGAATGCTATCAGTTTTGACAATTATTATACGACAATATAAAAACTAAAAAGAATAACTCAATTACAGTATTACTGCAGACCATAGTATTCTGATACGAAAATTTTGTCTAAGACCACGTAATTCACATTTTAACTCAAACGCGTAAATAAATAGATAGGTACTGGTCTCACTGCAGACTTCAAAAACAGATTGTTCATTTAGACTTTTAGACCATGGTCGCAGAATAGGAAATACCAATCGTCTATTTTGCAAATCGATATAGGGAGCGAAGGACAAAATATGTGTACATTTGTTAATAAATATATTAATATTATAATTAATATACGAGCAACGGGCCCCGGAGAACCATCACTAGTCTAGGGCCCAGTCTGACCTCGTGTCTGATAAATAATGATAACGGACCTCATCACGGACGTGTGATATAGTTTATTGTGATTAGGTATTAAATTACATTATATCATTATTATTTTATCTATCACGAAAGTACTATATCACGCTAATTGTTGCTATTGTAATGTTTATTTGAATGGAAAAATCGAACAAAATTAAAAACACTACAGTATTGAACAATATTAATGTAGTAGGTATTATATATGCAAGTGAACACGTGAAAAGCGTGTGTACAACATGTTGTGTATAGCTTGTACACTACATGTAGTCTGTAAATTTTATACCTAAGTAGCGGAGGTTATCATATTTTTTAAATATAAAATATTCTAGATTATCTAAACAGAAATCCATAAAATAGCATATTCGAAAATATAGTATTCGAGTATATTATAATATTATATGGCTCATCTATATAAACGTGACAATTAATCAACGCTATTGTCTAAAGCAGTAATTATAATGCTATTCAAACAAACCCATTTGTTTTTTATTCCATAAACTGAAAACGATATATTATAGTTGTACGCGCATATTATAGTTTTCAACATTCACAATAAATGATAAAAAAAACCGAACTGTTCGGTGATTTAAAATGTAAAAAGATGGGAACCTCGATATCCGCGGAAAAGAAAGTTTTTTTTTTTTTTTTTTTACTATATTTAGAGTACGCGTATAGTTCATAACGATAATACTATATATTATACATTATATACGTTGAGATTCAACAAGCATTTAGCAACAATAACTTGAGGTTTAACAATACGTGATGAATGTAATAATGACTTTTGAAATATAATAACAACGATTTATGCGCAAAAATACTACTAGAGTTCAATAACTGTGAATTTTAGTTTTACTACTTGGAACATCGCGTTATAGGCATGACATTTTTTCGGGCCAAAAAATAACTCCTCATTTAAAAACAAAAACAAAAAATGAGTAAACTTTCTAAGACCTTCGTCGAATGTGGAAACGTCAACAAAGTTCTCAGCCAACGGGTATAATGTAACAAGTATACCTGCATTGTTATTTCCGACCAACAAAGTAGTAAAAAGTCTTTGAATATTGTTATTTGAATGTTTTTTTCTTTCTTATACTTGAGTAGTATTTATATACTTTTTTTTATGGTATAACATACTTATTTGTGTAAAATACGTGTATAATTTATTAGAAATCGAAATGTCACATCTCTACACAGAATATAATAGATATTATGAAAAAAAAAACTGATAAATAGATTATGGAAAAATGGCACAGATCAAAGTAAAAATTTGTGATTTCAATAGGTATAGGTACGATAAAGTTATATTTATACAAAAATATCATGAGCAATAATAATATTATGTTACGACTTCCGGAAAGTCACCATCAGATTACCTACTGTGAAATATTGGTTATCACTTATCAATTATTATTATCGGAATTGTATCACAGGTATTCACCTATATTTTATTATAGTCCCATTAATAATAATTGTCTATTTTACTAATTATAAGTATATGTTTACTCGGGTTTATGAATATTACGAAGTTAACAGATAACAGATTGTATAATATTTATTCAATTTGCCATTTGATCATAATTAATAATCTGTTACCTGTCACTGTATTCATATGTTAAAGCAAATCATTTTTTAAAATATAATAACTAATAACCATTTATAGGTTTTTACATTTTTTTAAATGTATTTCAAAATGATTATTTAAAATATTCTTTTGATAATTTTCAGTATTTACTTAAACACATCGGTTAAATAAGTATTTGACTATAACTCTAAATACTTTTTTCAGTAAAATTTTTTTTTACTCACTCGAATATAAAAGTACTAAAATTATTTAAATTTAATTAGGTATTTATACTAAATATAATAAATATATACGTATTATATGTATAAAGGAAAAAAATTAGAAATTAAAACGTTTTTGAATTCTCTCGTTTGGTACCTATATGGTATCAGTTACGTTATGACAAATTGACAATTATTCAAAAAAGTAGGTTACTTATAAAATATACTGACACGAGTTTAAAATTTTAAATTAAAAATATTTTTTTAAACATATAAATTGTTACCAAAATTAAATATATAAGTATACACAATATACAAATATATTTATTAATTAATAACATTTTTATTGTTATTAAATTATATATATATATATGTATATATTTAAAATTATCTATTAGTAATACCTACTTTAAGTAATTTTAAAAATAATTCTATATTACGATGATGTATAAACGATATACAACACATAATTGTTTATTTATTTAACCTCATGTATTGAACAAAGTAAATTTTAAAATGAAATTTTGTAAATTCTAAGTTTTTGTACAACTTTGAATGTTTATAGGGCTTCCGTGGATAATATTTTCAGTGGAAACAATTTTTAGTCCAAAACGAAAATCGAAAATTTGTCGTTTTTTTTAAGTCCCCTTAAAGTCCTTCTTCCCAAATTCCGCCAATGGGTACGATGTACATTAACAAGTTTAATATATGGCACGATAGAATTATTCTAATATTATATTAAAAATACTAATAAGAATCTTGACGAATATTGACGACTAAGAAAAAAATATATTTTAAAAATACTGTTATATATTGTACGAAATTCGTATAAAATAATAGTAGGTGTAGTAAGTATATTGTATTATGCAAAAAAAATATTGTATAATACCCTCGCTCTTTTTGTGAAATTAAAAGCATTCAGTTTATTTTGTTACATGCCAATATTTCCGGTCAAAATATTTCTAATAATTAATGCAAAAATATCTTTTAAAAACGTTAATTATTATTGTAATTCAAGATTCTACTTCTTGAAGTAGAATTATTGAATTATAGGTTCAAAATTTTATTTTATTTTTAACTTCACATAATCTTAGATTTAATTTTTGTCGATTATAATATTAAATTTTTTTTTTTTTGTATACATTATTTTGGTTTTTTTTTACAAAATTGTATAAGAATCTATGTATATATATTATATATATATTTACATATTTTGACCGTTTATTACAAATTACAACTTACAATAATATATAAATCATAGAGCATATTTCATATTATGTAAGTATAACATGACAATAATTTGATAAATAAGTTTAATGCCTATATATTATTAAACATTTTAATAGTGTTAATGTAAATATTTACAAAAGTTCATTTGGTTTCAAACGCCAAATCAAAAACTAATAAATTTTCTTAAAATCAGAAATGCCGATATATTTTTTTATATATGCTCGATGCGTCTACAAATATGTATTAGATAAGCATGCAGTTAAAACTTACCAATGCTCTGTGTACACATCTTTTAAACGTCTTCATAATGTTACACGTTTTACATAAAAAATTAATGTTATAATTATTTTAAAAAAATTTGATAATATAAAAAAACTTATAATATTACATACAACATAACAAATAACGGACCTATATAACAATACAAATGTAAATTTTGGATTATTGTGAAATGATATAATAGGGACAACTATTTTCTAATCATACCTAACTATAACATGTATTATGTACCTATACAAGTATATATATAAATTAATTCAAGTAGTTTCTAACTATAAATAATTTACAAAACAAAAATATCGGATTTATCTATACGAACAGTGTAAACAAATATAATAAATTATTATTATTAGTACTCATTATTATATTATGCCTATACGATTTTCATGAGGTACATTTTTGAATAATAAATATTACGATTAAAACGTAATGGACGGGGTGCGTAAAATTAATATTCAATGTTGTTGAATCTAAAAGTAATCTTATAATATGTATAATTAAAAATGAACTTTTATCGAGGACGACACGAGTAAGTACGTATCTAAACTACGCCGCCACTTCGCAATAGATGTCAAAATGTTTTTTTCATTAATTTAATTAGTCTTAAAATAATATTAAGTATCGTTAAAAAATAAAATCCGTTTACATGTTTATTTTGTATTTTGTTTTATTTTTTTTGCGTGTAGTTTGCACGAGTCGGTGGTATGTGTCGTCGTTTATATTTATGATTTTCGGTACGGCGTGATTTTCAAACGCAGAACGTTTAAACTGACGAATGGCCGAACGATAATATTATAATGTCCGAATACGCATCCTAATAAACGTTTACTGGTAGAACGAAAGGCCAGCGTAACCGTTTTATATCAGCAACATACATATTATCTTTGAGCAAAAGCGATAAGAGGACTCGTGTTATTGTTGCTTAATTAACGTTTTGAATTTCATTATACCCGTTTCCTATACGTATAGGTTAGGGTTATGCACGCGATCGTTCGTCCAAGGTGCGTCAGGTCTGTCGAAACTTTGTAAACATTGGGTTAAATAAGGGCATTAACTGGTTACAACATTAAAGTTCACGAGTTAATTTTGTTTAAACTTTTTAGCGCAAATGGCAAATTTTGTTTTTTTACCGTTATACTAACTTAACTGAACTATACTAGTTTGAATTTTGATAAAAATTGACTATAGACACTTTTCACAATCATACAATCAAATAGTAATTGAGCAAACGTGAAGCCAACGATTTTTGTTAGATCGTGATACATATTGTTATTTTTTAACCGAAATATAAACAAAATAATTAATTATGAATAAAAAATTTAATATTTTAAAAAATAAATAATTTCTTGGAAAATAAAAATATAAATTTTTATTTTAAACTGAGATATATATATATATTTAACATTTTAGCGAAAATTTAACGAGTTAAAATTCACTTTGGACAACTATCGATACTTTAAACCGATGTCGTATGGATTAATTTAATTTAACTAATTCAAATTGATTATTTTCATTATAACTTATCCGGTATCTTTACTGTTGAGACGGTATAGGTATACTTATTTCTCTGGAGGACCTAATATCGGGTATATATAAACATTCAGCCACAATCAACACTTAAAAGTTGACATATTGCCCATAAATTAGGGCTTAAAAACTTAAAATAGTTAATGGAAACGAATTATTTAAATACGAAAAAACGACATTATACAACGATTTAATAATGTTAAATTATAAAATTTTACTTGTTGACCTTTTAACAATCATTGTGAACAAGAATAACAAAAAAAGGAATATAATTTGGAATAAATCGCGTCTGTAAGTTTCAAATACTAAAAAAAAAGTACTAGCAAAAAAAAAAGAAAAAAGGTAGGTATTCGGGGGTGTAATCATCCTTGATACGGTTCTAAGTTTTTTTTCTTTTTTTTTTTTTGCACTAAAGTATATGTAAACTTTTAAACTAAAAAGCGTTTTAAGGTTTTTACACATAAGTATAATATATACGTAAGTACCAAATATAGGTAGATATTTTACATCCCAATTGTACCATCTATCTGCTCCTTTTTTTCCCAAAAATTCATTGACGTGATCTATAATTTTTATTCATAATAATACCTAATATTAGAGTGTGAGTGGTATTATAATTATGTTTATTTTTTTATTATTTCTCTAGAAATAACTTTTTGGTTAAAAGGAATTGAGTATAGGAATGAGGAGTATATTTGATAGCAAATTCGTTCTAGTTCTAGTACTTTCCAGAGGTCATTTTTTTTTCATATGGATAAAGAAAAACGACTTTTTAAGAACACATTTTTTTTTTTTCATAAATGAAAAATATAATAAAATAATGTTGTCATATTTTTTCTATATATACTAAAATGATATATATGATGACGTTAAATTTTGTTTTTTGTTTGCAATATTAGTTATATCTATATTACACGGAGCTTTGCTAAAAATAATTTCATAGAACACAATGATTTATCATTATCTTCAAATTTAATACATCCACGCTACTAGTATTTTACTCGATGAAGCAAAGTGAATTTGGTACCTATCAGAAAGGTCTGTACTAGAATATTCCTACTCAATTATTTTTACTCAAAAACATATATACATATTTAAATATATGTATATACATATAAGACTATAACTGTGAAAAATTTATTTGTTGTTTTCCAAATTATAAAATTCATTCATTAAGTAGTTTTTCTTTACGCTTAGAAAAACTACTTGGAAGATGAAAAAAATGACCTCTTTAAAGTATACCAACTAAAATGAAATTTTTATTATCACAAACTTCAACCCAAAACTCCTACACGACTCCTTCTACCCGAAAACATACAAAAATAAATACATAAATAATACCATCTTTTTAACACCAATAAATTTCTCTCTACGCTCATAAACTAAAACCACATAAATGGAAAACCAGTAGACTCCTCCCTACGCGTAGAACGTAAAGTATAGATAATGCATTTTATTACAACATTTTTTGTGAAGAACGCGTAAAATAAGAATTTCATCACCGTATTGAACCAATTATAATTAGAATCATCGACTTCATCGTTATTATTCATTATTGATGTTTCATATTGTGTCAATAACCTAACTTGAACCTGTATTTTACGTTTCAATGGTTTGGTTTGTTTACGGCGTTAAAAATAATATTATGACATGAGTTATAATTGACTATTTTTAGTTTAAGTTATTAACGTACGATCATGGTGATTATTAAACATCAAACAATCGTTTTCTTGGTCAATTGTTTCGTTTAGAAGTACCTATTTATATTTTTTAAATTTAATTTGAAATTATACTACATCTTAAAGTCCTATAGTCGTTTCACACAAAAATCAAAATTAATATTTTCAACTCAAAACAATTTTTTTTTTTTTTTTTTTAATAACATTTATAATATTTAACCGTGAAAATTATTTCCCAGATTTTTACAATAAAATGTCAGTTTATTTACACATTTAGTATATTATTATTCTTCTGACTCACCACGAATCTCTTATCTATACATGTTTACATGTTTATAAATTATAAGTTAAGGGTTCAATATTAATATACCTAACATTAAAATTTTCAGAAATAATGTTCTATGCCAGAACATTGAAAATTTAGGTTGTTACAAATATATAATATACATATATATAATTATTATATTATATATTTATTATTATATTTTTTTAATTTATTATTTATTTCACATTTATATTTATATAAACATTATATATACAACCAATCAATATTTGAGATATAACTGGTTTGTAAATTTCTTTCCCGTATCAATTATATTATCGTTCTGTTGATTATCTTTTTAACTTAATCAATTTTAACCGGTTATTATCCAAATTGTTGAAAGACCTATTATATGTCAAACCATACCAAAAACCAGAAATTTAGCTGACGTGAAAAATTATGGTCCAATATCTATCATTTTAATATGGCTAAAAACGCTAAAAGATTACTTAAAAACTTGGTTTTCTATTCAAAAATATACTTTCTAATAGTCAATATATCATCCCCTTAAAATGTTCAGCAAAAACCTAGGTACAAATTTAATTTATTTATATCAAACTATTTTGAACTACATAGATAACGGCTATCAATCAGATGTCATTTAACAGAGTAAACCACTTTTTGCTTTCACAAAAAAATTGAACTCTATTGAATAAGTAATTCATTATTATCATGATTTACATCATTCATTACCAATAGAAACCAAATAGTAAAACAAAAAAATAATTTTTCATCTCCTATTTATGTATCATCTGGTGTTCTCCAAGATTTTCACCTCTCACCGCTCCTGTTTAATACGTTTTTAAATGACATCAATTGAAGGGTAACACTATACAAAACGTGCTATTGCCAAATAATTGATTTTTCAGGAGAGCATGTTTTGTTTTTATTCTATTACGAAATAAATATCTAATATACATTATTAATATGAATTCATGAAAAATTAAACGTTTTATTATATTTTGTAATAAAATGTAACATTTAACTTATTTTAAATTAAACAATTTCCTATATTGAAATGTATATTTTTTCATAACGTGCTATTTCCTCCAATAACACATTCTGATGAAAAAATGGTAATAAAACGTTCAGGAAAAAAATCATTCATATTTTTGTCATAACGTATCTACTATGTCATCATCGATAGAGTCTATTGGCAGTTTAAATAGAAACAATAATAAATTAATACTTTTTTTTACAATTTTTTGAACAGAATTTGTTAAAATAGTAACGCGTTATGAAATACTTTTACTTAAGATAATTTAAAAAAATATATATAAAATAGTGCTCAAATAATAGTTTTTGAAATTTTTATATAGTAGGTATAAAAAAATATTATTTTTATTCGAGTATTTTTTTTAGGTAGGTACTAGGTACCTATATTGAAATTTAAATATACAAGTACCTATATTATATTTGATCGGTTAACATGATTAAAAAATCAAAGTACTTATGAATATCAGAGCAGAATATAAATATACAGAGTTGAAGTATAAATTATAATTAAAATAAGTTATAACGTATAACTCATAGGTTATTTAAAAAAAAATGTAATCCTTATAAATTTATTTACTACAGTGGTCACTGGGGATCAGTGATTGTGTAAAATAAATCTGATACATTTTTATAATAAATATTAATTGAATTTGAAAAAAGAAGAAACAATTTCAAATACTTTTAAAACAATAATACTTAAAATGATATTTAAAATACTTAGGTACCTACTGAAATACTATTAATAAAACATATCCATTAGCCAAAAATTGTACCCACCTATTTAAATACCTACTTTATAATTAATTACTACCTACCTTGTAGTAGTTGTATACACTATTTTTTTTAGAATTTATTGCTTTATTCGACGGTTAAAATAATTTTTAAATTATTTACTGTGGAAATATCGTTTACAACTTATTTATTTTTTATAAATAATTTTTGAAAATTCGCCAGTAGTATAATATTATATACCTACCTAAGATTTTATTTTGAACTGAAAATACAAGAAAGTAAAGTGTTACCTGTATCACTGTAATATATATTAATTATTATTAAGCAAACAAATTAATTTTTTTTTATTGAAAATGAATATTTAAATGTAATTAAAATTAAATGTTTGTACCATTTAATATTATAATTTTTTCATTTTTGTATGTTTTTGTTATATAATATTAATATTTTATATCTAAAATAAAATATTTGTCATATTAAACAATCTTATATACGTATACTATCTACATCTTAATATGTAAAATCTTCTAAATAATTATAACTGCGCTATATTATTATATACTTGATTTTTTACATTCAGATATTTTAGAAGTAAGATAAAAGAAAGTGAACCTTAATTATTTGTATTAAGTACACAATAATTTGATTGATACCCATGAATTATTGCCCATGATTAATATTAAGGTGTCTTTATGTAAATTAAGATGTGTAGAATTTATTTTATTTATCTAAATCAACAACTAACTTAATGCCTAATTCACCGATTAATCGAATTATGAATTAATTGGCTAATGAGTGATATGTACATTATTGATTTATTTGTTGATTATATATGTGAATTTAAGAGACATGTGAATTTAGTCATTGAGTCATGAGTGATATATATATATATAATATTTTTGTATAAAATTATATTGTTATTGGATTTTACGTCCGTATGAATTAAATAAATAAACAACATATCTCAATGAATATAAGAAAACTTGAGTAGGTATAAGACTTATTTGGACTTATAATTTATTAGGAACTTATCTTACTAGTAAATATAAGAATATTTTCTTCATATTAAATTAATAAAATATATACTCTTAAAGATGAAAATTGACTAAAAATTAATGAAAAACGAACATTTTAAATTTGTATTCTATAGTACCTACTCGTTTTTATACCTATATAAACTATACGCTAGGTACACGATCAAGTATGTACAATGTATATTGTATAAACAGTTTTTTAACTACTTTTTATCAAATTTTCAAATATATCTAACAGTTCTATATAATCAGTGTTGAACCCAGATAAATACAATTTTATCTGGATAAAGATAAAAATAGGCAACTAAATTATTTTTTTTATATATATATATATATTTTTTTTTAAATGTAAAAGTTAAAGAAATGAAAATATTTAAATAGTTTTCAAAGATTCTTATTAAATTTATAAACAATATAATACACCGTAATGAAATTACCGTAGCCATTAAGAGGACGTCGCACACCCCATTTTTAAGGGGTTTTGTATAGGCAATTTTTTAGATATCTTAAGAAAAATGAAATTCTAACAATCAAAAAATGTTTAAATATAATTTAAAAGTAATTAAAAACAGTCCCGTATCAATACTATTTTTTTATTGTGGTGTAATCACGATATCTGTTTAAAAATACGTTTACGCAAAACAAATAAAATGGCTTTACAAAGTGATTTTAAAGTTATAAAACCTATTATGAAATTTGTAGACGACAACATTTCAGAGATAACCTCATTGGGGTCTTACAATTTTCTAAATATTAAGTTCGTTATCAAAGGTACAAAATACTATTTTTCCCCTCATTTTTAAGACACTATAACTTTTTTAAAACATATTATTTGAAAAAACGCCGATGAGGTTATCCCCAAAATATGGTTTTCTATCAATTTTATAATAAGTGTTTTAACTCTAAAATTATTTTAAAATGCCATTTCATTTGTTTTACGTAAACATGTTTTTACCGTTGAAAATCTTCAGTGCGACGTCCTCTTAACCTCACAAATTCAGGATTCATTTTCCTCTACTGTCCTTTTTACTCCAAAATAAGGTCTATTCCATTTTCCTCCACTGACCATAGATAGGTCAAAAAAAAATATACTCATTTGGGTTCAACTATATATAAATTCCAGTTTACTCTCACGACTCAAAGTTTAAATCTATAATATTCTTTTATTCGCTGTACAAGTAAAATACCTTGCCGAGTAAATAGTATTGCAAATTAAATGTATTTGAAGTGTATTTATATAAAATATATATTGGCGAAAAAAACATTTAGAGCAAAATGGACCGCACAATTTATAATTAAAATTAAGCTACCCAAATAATAAAAATTAATCGTTTCGCCAAGATTCCCTGTGGAATTCGACAGAAAACACATAATACAATAAAAATAATATGTGTATATAATAGGTATATTATTTCATGATAATATTTAGGTACCTTCTACCTAGTATATACGTATTATTGTTTTCCTACATAGAAGGTGAAACCGGCTTGCTCTTATCTGTTTTCAAAATATTATTATATTTAATATAAAAAATGCAAGTTTATATTATTATTTACGGGCATACAATATTATTATTTATTTATTTTATTATAATTAATTATTATTGTTATTTGTTATAGTTGGCCGTCGAATGTCTAGATTATATTTAATCCAAGGAGAGACAATAAAATTATTATAGCATATTATGTACTCGTATAAATAGCGGCAACGCGCAACTGGCCCGAGTTTTAAATAACATCATTGGATATTTAATAATATGTACTTACCCGGAAAACAACAAATTTAATATTTAAAATATAAATACTTTTACATAAATTTAGAAAATTAAATCTAAAATACACCTACTCATAAACATAACTAAAATTATAACGGAAATTTAATGGAAATCAAAATAATTAAAAAAGCATCTAGATAAATTTATTTTGAAAAATGCTTATCGAAGATAATTATTTAGATAACTTGTCAACTTTTATCTAGATAAGATAAAAGATAAATGAACATTTATCTAGATAACTTATCTAGATAAGTCTCAACACTGTATATAATACATTTTATAACTAGAAAATTATATTTATATAGATGGTACTTTAGGTAATTTTTCAATTATCTTACATAGTTGTTTATATTTATTCTGTTTTATATTTTTTTAAATTTTGTATTATTCAAACTATATGCATGTACAATATGTGAAACAAAAATCAAAAATCTATTTAAAAACCATATTATAAATGACGAAATGTATATTTAAAAGTAGGTACTATTATAATTTCAGAAAATAATAAGCATTATAAAGATTTAACATAGTTTCACTGATTTAGTAATATATATTATCAAAGTGGGGACAATTAAAAAAATTTCACTGGTAAATTTACCCGAAGAATTGATCTTGTAAAATATACATATCTAATAGGGAGGGGTACATAATAAAGATAGGTAGCATAATCATTATTATTGAAAAATTACTATGCGGAACTCTGAATTTTTAAAAAAAAAAATATATATATTTGCCTCATACGGGTTTTGAATTTGAGTATCTATAATTTATTGCACACAATATATTACCAAAATGCTTATTTAGTTAGTGTTTCAGATTTTGAAAATATCTTTGTGTAGGTATACTCATTTTAGGATTTCGTTGATTGTCTTATATCGTTTCTAAACTTTCAGAGATTTTTTCCAACAACGTTAATATCCTAAAAAAATGTTCTACAAAAATATATATGTTCCTTTTTCCCAAATCTAAATGTGGTTATGACGCACACAGCTTATGACACATGCTCTGGACTTATGACACGAACCAGTATAATATTGTTCTTTTTAATTTAAAATCGATATTATGAATAGTACCTATATAATATTATATTGCATTCCCTAAATTACATTTTTGAGTGCTGTAATGAATATGATTAGTCGTTCGAAATTTATTCAGCATAGTAATGCAAATAATACGGATATAACTTTATTGTATTTAAATTTCAAGATTTGTTAATCAAAATCACGCATATTACTATAGACACCTATTAAATTCACGACCTGTCAACACGATTTGATTAACTATACAACCTGTATATCAAATGCAATAATGGCATTTATTTTATTAGTAAACATTGTATTCGACACGCGTCATCATTTCATAATTTAAATTGATCACTAAAACCAAGGATGGGCAATGTTAACGATTATACTAACTAGCTAAAGTCAAGTTAATTAAAACATTTTATAAATCGTTAAGATTAAAATTTTAATTATTTAATGAATTATCTAGTTAGTTAAAAATTAAAATTTTACAAAGTTAAACAAAAATTTTTTATTTTTTTTTTCTATTCATTAAGCAATGTAAGTTAATTGTAGACAAAATTGGAAACCAAACATAATGAAATAGATAGATAGATTTTTAATAACGAATTATATTAATAATAATATTTAATAATTAAAGCAAAATGTTATTTTATATCTAATGAAAACTTTAATATTTAAAATGAACAAAAATTAACTAGTTATTAATTTACTAACAGATTTTTTTAATCCTTACACTGTCATGGACATACCTGTACATCCGAACCTATAAAATCTTTACAAGCATGGTAAAAATTCAGCGGTGGTTTCGTTATAACAAGAAAAAATTAAAAAACACTTGGTTACTTCAATATCGTTTCTACGTTAATTTGAATGATGACGAGAATTATTTAAAGTTTTTAATACTGAACGTATTGCTTCTCAAAGTGTGAAAACTGATATTGATAACGCTTGCTTGTTATCAAATTATAAAACATTATTCGGATTTCAGTTATTATATTATTATATCGTTTTTTTTTTTTTTTTTTTTGTTATAATTGTAATAGTTATTGTATTGTAATAAGTAATTTTCGCAAAATGTTTGTAAACGAGTATAGTTATAATAATTTTTTACTCGACAATATTTTAAGAACTCTTAGCATACAATATTTCAAACTTGAATAAGTAAGTTTAAAATTATTTTAAAAAATTTTAAACTTTCGGAGTTAGGTTTTATATATTTTTCTGCAATTTATAGGATATTTATAAAGTAAAAATAAAAAAGTCAAAATTGTTTTTGGCCTGTACAGATTGCAGAGTGGAAAATGGTCGACAGTGAAAAGGATAAGTAGATAATTGCATACGTTTACAGTACACAAATTAAATTAGTCAAGTAAAAAAGTAAACGTATAACTTAACTTTAACTTATATTATATTATATATTATTAATTATATTAAACTTATATTATATACATCCCTCACTATAACTATTAGCTTACTATATATATTACATAAATTTATATTATGTATTATAAAGTAATATGTAATATACATATCATGTAGGTATGTAATATTATATACCTCTTATCAAATATTATGATTATAACGCAACAACATTTTTAACAAACGTGATTTTTCTTAATTAAAAAAATATTAATTTATATTACTAATTTTATTACCTACTATAGCTAATATCATAAAAAATCCTTTATAATATTATTGTTATGACCTTCCAATAATAATTGTACCAACGAATATATAATGATTTAGAACTGACGTAATATCCTGCATAATTATTAATAATAAATCATTAATGCATGGAATAATATATAAGTATAATTTACATAAGTATACGTTAATTTACGATTTATGTTTGTTTACCCTTATTCTATTTTGATATTTGTTTTAATTTAGATCAACGCAAATAAAAAAATGTTTGATAATAACAATTAAGAATTATAAATTAATGTACAATGAGAAAACCGACAATATCATGAGAAAATTTGATTGCGTAATACGCGAATGCTCGTTATCGACAAATATTTTTGTGGAACCATATTACATATTATATTATAATTTTTTATGACAGCCGTAATCCGGGATCAAAACTGAACTAGCAGAAAGGTTTAACAGAACCTAAAATTTTAATTATTTGAAGAACTTCTAAAAGAATCAGAACCTTTAATGATCCTTTAATAATTAACGTCTTATGACTTATATAGCACGTATAGTTAATATTCTAGCAAACTATTAAATTTTATTCTTCCTACTCTAAAATATAAAAACCCTTGTAGGTATCAAGTTTTTTTAAAGAACCAAAACCGAAATCGTAAACTATTATTTTTATTAAACTGGGACCTAAACCCAAACAATATCCGAAACCCTTTTATTTGTTAATCATTTTTGTAATTATAAATTCAATATTTAAATATTATTCCTTAATGTACATTTTGTTTTACTTTCTCAAAAAAATCGAGATAGTATTAGAATTGAAATGCAGAAGAAAAATTGTGCATTCAAAATTATATTTCTTCAAAAATAAAAATGCAATCAAAATCTAGCCATTGGCAATTAAAATTAAAATTGTCTGTGTTATCTAAATACATTTAATTTAAATGCTTATCAAATTTGCAATTTTTTTTCAACAAAATGGCTTCATTTTGGGCATACCAAATCAGTAAATTTATAATTTGATCTATACCTTCTTAATAGTTAGTTGGATCATAAATTGTATAAATAGATCTTATCGAACTGAATCAAGTAAGGTATTTGTAAATTAAAAATATTCAAAATATCACATCAAAATTTCACTGTTTTTGGTTACCAATTAAAATATTTCAAGTTATTTAACCGTTTAGTTTCCATAAACATCATTTTAAAATTCTTTACTTTAGCAAGAAAAATTACAACATTTTGAATAAATTATTGCCCGAGTTATGATTTTTACTAATATATTAAAATTGAATTAATATTGTGATATATTTATACATTATGATAGGAAATTATGATTATTTTTAATTTTTTAATTTAAATACAATTTATGATATAACGTTAGTGACGCAAGTAGAATTTATTTTTAGGAGGGGTTATTTAAGGTATAGACCTATTGTAGTTAACTTCTTTAGTGGAATTTTTCACACACATTTTTTCATAATATTCAGTAGGCTCTCCCTATGAATACTATCATACGTTTTTTTAAAGTCCACGAAAAGTGTATGAATTTCTTTATGAAACTCCCATGTTTTTTGATATAATTGTTTAATGATGAACATCTGGTCCGTTGTAGATCTACCAAGTCTAAAACCTTCTTGATAATGTCCTATTATTTGATCTTATTTTTCTTTAATTCTATCTCAAACAAAATTTGAAAATATTTTGTACACTATATTTAGCAAGGATATTCCACGGAAGTTGTTACTCACTTGTTTATAGCCTTTCTTATGGATTGGGCACATCACAGTCATTTTCCAATCATCTGGGAGTTTCTCCATTGTCCATATTCTGTTAATCATTTACCAGATCCATTATATGATATCTTCACCACCCTTTTTTTAAAGTTCCGCTTGTACGCAATCCTGTCCTGGGGATTTGTTCTGTTATTTCTTCTAATGTAGGGATTGGAAATTCTTGTGTATTTATGAACTCAATATCAAAGTGAAATTTTACGGTTGGCTCCTCACAATTTAGTAGATTGTCAAAATATTTCCTCAATTTTTCTGCTATTTCCTTCTTTGTGGTTATTAATGTTTCGTCCTCATCCTTAAGAAACCGTTTTTTATTTTTAAAATCCCCTCTTAACCTATTTACTCTTTTGTATATATCTCTGGTCTTGTTTAACCTAGTCCTGTTCCGCGTCCTTCATAATGTTTTGGATATACTTTCTTTTCTCACACCTTATTATATTATTAACATCTTTTCTCCATCTATAAAATTTTCCCACACTTTCTTCATTACTAGTATCTTTCATCCATTTCTTCTCCTAGATATAGTTATCATATAAAAATATAATTAATATAATTCCAAGTAGTATTTATTTGTTGAAAATTTTAGGATTAAAATTAATTAAAAGGGCAACTTATAAAATCAGTCATATTTTTGATTTGAATAAAATGGTTCAAATTGTGGTTTAAAATATTAAATTGTACTTTTCATGAACTTGTAGATAACCATCGGTCGAGGTGCGCCGACCAGAAACTAAGGTTTTGCGACTCGGGATTAGCTCACCTAGTATTTCCTAATTTTTTACTTATGTTTTGTATATTACTTCATTTTTTTTATAAAAGGGTTGATTCAATATATTTTTCCGTGTTAAAAACTTTCACTAATCTTCCCTGAGTGGTGTCAACATTCGTAGCATCATAATATTGGTTAGATTGTGACCAAAACTGTCTCAAATTATTATTTGTGACATATTAGATGTTGTTAGAATATTATTTATGTGAAGAAGTCGTTTTTCTATATTCCCAGTTGTTTTTTTTAGCATGAAGAGAGTAACTATGTCATAAATGATTGAAATTTTTTAATGAATTGTTGTGAAATTGTTATTAAATGTTTACTGTATTGAAGTGATCAAATTATCAATAAATTTTTAACAACAATTTGATCATTTATAAAAAAAAATCCATTTGACAATGATTAATATTTGTTTTCGAAATAAAAATAATAATACTACAATATCCTGTCCAAGGATTGAAAATATGACAGACAAACTACCATCACCTACATCTGAAAAGTTTTTTTTATAATTAGGTACTTTTTTAACATACATTTTTCTATATAGATACATATATTATGCTGTACTATTTAAAATTTTTTAGTATTCATTAAATACTTTATGATTACATCATATAACAAGATAGTATTCAGAAGGCACTTTTTTGGATAACAAAATAGTGTTTTGACACGTCTACATAAATATTATTATAAATGCAACAGTAACTGTCAATCTGAACAATTACAAATAACAACCGCAATATTTTATACAATATTTATTTTATTTTTTATTTCAACGGATTAACAATTTCTCAATTTTATATTCTTACAAAAACGATCAAAAACAATTTCTACAGTAGAATATAATATATATATATAAACTTACTATTTTATAATATGATATACATTATAATATATTTAAAAAAAAAATTTTTTTCATATGGAAAATCATTCGTTCGATATACACACGTACTTATATAATAATACAACTAAATATTATCATTATAATATATATTATAACACTCGAATGTATATGGAAACACAACAAATCGTAAATATTATTAAATATATTAGGTAGGTATACCAAATTATAAAATATCTTTTTATTTAATATTAACATATCGTTTCAATTATTACTATATAAGATTTGTTCTCAAAAAAAAAAACCAATTTAAACGAGAGAACTCGCCTCGTACGGAGTGAGAAATATAGAAACAACAGCTATAATTGTGTATTATTACTCATATTATTGACTGAATTTTCCGTTTATTTTGGAAAAAATAATATATAGTATCGGTAAGTCATATGGGTACTAATTACTACAAAGTATATTATTATTATCATTTAATATGCTGAAAAAAACAACAAACATTGATTATACGTCATAATAACTTTAATTGACGTATATAAGAACTTTAAATATATATTTTTTATACAAAACTTAAAAATAAAAAAACACCCTAAACTGTGTATGTATATGTATTTCTCACTACGTACACACACGTAGGCTCTTATCTTATACAATATAATATAGATAGTAATATGATATCTCATTCGTTCAAATATAATATATAATATTATAAATTATAATATTATTTATTTCAAAAACTTAACAAAATAAGAAAACGTAATTCATATATTACTCTTATATATAATAATAATACAATATATTACACCCGTTCAAGTATACACATGAAAGCTGTTTCTCCGGGCATATATTATAATATATAATATACAATAAAATAGTCGTTTTCGTATAAAATTGCGTATTACACATTGTGGGCAATAATATTATTATGCGAATAGTAAAATAATCAGGAATCTGCTGTCTGCGTGTTTCGAATAAAAAATTTTTTAGAGCATTTACTCGGATAATTATTTGAGACGGTCGTCCATCTGCGTGTATATAAATCTTTCAGATCATATATTAGCGTGCCTATATATAAATATTACATGATAACCTTATTTGTGAATTCCTTCATTTCAATACGAACCATATATATAAATTTTTGTCTCAAAAAAAAATACCCTGTACTCTCAATAATAATAATAATAATAATAATAATAATAATAATAATAATAATAATATAATTATATATATTATATTTTGCATAACGTACGTATTATGTGAATTTATGAATTCTGGATGAGTTTGACAATTAAAAAAAAAAAAAGAAAACAAACAAACAAAAATAATAATAACATTTTAGTGCGCTCTTGTATTAAGAGGATGCTATACCCGCATTTTCTGTCTCCGTCCATCTAATTGGCAATATGGCGAAGAAATTGTACAACGCAAAATTGAAATTATGGCATTTTGGTTAGATTTAGAGCTTAAACACCTATCATGAAATTTAACGAGAAGAAAAATTTCGAGTGAACCTCATCGGCTTTTTGTAAAATATTGTCAGAAAAAAAAGGTACGGAATTTTTAGTTTTTGATATTTTTAAATAGCTTTAACTTTTTCGTCAGACGATATTTTACAAAATGCCCATGAGGTTCACTCGAAAATATTCCTCGCTTTAAATTTTGTAATAGGTGTTTATACTGTAAATTTAACCTAAACGCCAAAATTTCAATTCTGCGTAGTGTGGTTTTGCTATATTATCTGTTAGATACGACAGAGACACCAAATGCGAGTGTAACATCCTCTTAACGTTACAAAATATGGGCTATTTATATATTATGTATATCAATATTATAATAGGAATTCTGATCACTTATCGGTGTTAACTATAAACAACTAAACAAACATATATGACGTAATTACGTCAAAAATGTTAACAATTACACTCGTTCGGCAATATAGCTATACATACTTAAGATATATGCCTAAGATATATCTAAATATCTATACCAAGACCGTATAAAAAATTTCAGATTTGTGGGGAGGGGGAAAATCGGATCACTAATATATAATATTCGATTTTTTAATACCTATGTATATATATATATATATATATATATATATATACAAAACAAATTAACAATAATTGAACATCATTGTTCAAAAACATATACATAATATAATACCTATACTAAATATAACTTTCTATATTATCATACGCATATACACACACGGTACACACGTCAAATATTTCAAAATAAATTCCGTTTTTTTTTTTTTTTTTTTTTAAATTTTAAATTTAAAAAAAAAAAAAATTCTGAGGGAATTTCAACGGCTACGGCCTTGTATTCTACATAGGTACACGTATACCCGTCTACCTATCTAAATATTATTAATTTTCACGTCGAACGCGTAAACAATAATTACGTATTCGCGTCTGCGTTAACACAATAAATATAATATATTATAATGGCTTAATATTTTCTAAATTTTATAACCCACACACTGCAGCTATATATTCGGCTAAATATCCGGTGTTGTCAGAATTTTAACACGTTAAATCTTAGATCATATTAATATATTATTATTATTATTGAACGTTAAATATACACTACGATAAATTATAATACGACACATTTTAACATTTATCATTATAATTCAACACGATTCTCGCACTTACCGCGGTATAATATATATATATATATATAAATATACTATAACCACAAACGCACGAGTATCGTTTCGAACATATATATATATAAGTTTACAGGAACTGATCGTAATAACTAACAATAATTATGTATAATATGTTAATCCGACTGCTATATATGAATGTATTTATTGTAAGACACTTCTAAAAAAAAAAAAAAAAAATAAAAACCATCCCCCAAAAAAACTTCATATTTGTTTGTGTCATTTTCCAACCCCTAAAATGCAACTCCGTTTATACGTGCCACCGTTACATAAATACTTTAAAATTAAATTTACATATATATATATAAATGTCATGAAATAATAAACATAAGATTATTACGAGTAGGTACAACACGTCTTACATATCGATTTATTAATATTTACTCCTCGAAAAATTTTAATTTTTAAAAATTAAACGAGCAACCCTTTTCCTGTGATAAATAAACAATATTTGTATTCAAATTTTAATTGCGATTGGGTAGAATAACATTTTTTTTTTTTCTTAAAGAATTTTTTTATTGAAACAACGATTTTTTTAATGTACCAATAAAATATACAAACAAATATAGCCTGTGATAAATAAAAACACTTTTTAGAATTAGGTACTGATAAATTATATTGGAAGTATATATTATGAGTTACATTCGTAGGTATATTATCAATTTAAATTTGATTTGAAAACAACGAGATATTATGAGAACCAAAAAAAAAAAAAAAAACACTTCAATGTTTATCTAATACTGTAAATAGGTTCCTTAATTAATTTTAGAGATAAGATCATATCAAATTTTGGTTTTACAATTTACTAGTTACAAAATAACTGGTTTTATATAAAAAAAAATCAAAATAAGATTCCTTTTTGTCCTCTATCAATTTGATAATATTAGTTTAATCTCTAAAATCACTTTATTTTTTTATGAACTTGTCTTAACAGTTTTGCGTAAACTTGTAAATTTAACAAATATTGTATTACAGGACAGTAAAAAATAATCATGTATCAATACTATTTTTTATTGTTCTGTATTCATAATGTTTATTAAAGTGAAACATGTTTATTGATTACTAAAAACTGTTAAAATTAATTCATATAAAGTAATTGAAGAGGACGTCGCACACCCCATTTTTAAGGGGTTCAGTATAAGCAATTTTTCAGATATTTTAATAAAAATAAAAATCTAACAATCAAAAAATATTTTGATATAATTTAAAAGTAATTAAAAATAGTCCTGTGTAGTACTATTTTTTATTGTGGTGTAACCACGATATTTGTTTGAAAATACGTTTACGCAAAACAAACAAAATGATATTTTAAAGTTATAACACCTATTATAAAATTTTGTAGATGACATTATATCAGAGATAACCTCATTGGGGTTTTACAATTTTCTAAATATTAAGGTCGTTATTAAAGGTATAAAATACTATTTCCCCATCCCCCCATTTTTAAGACACTGTAACTTTTTTCAATAAATTATTTGAATAAACGCCGATGTGGTTATCTCTAAAATTTTGTTTTCTAACAATTTTATAATAAGTTTTTTAACTATAAAATTATTTTATTTTTATTTTTAAAACTGTAATTTCATTTGTTTTACGTAAACATGTTTTTACCGTTGAAAATCTTCAATGCTCTTAAGTGATAAAATATTATAAAGTTATAAAATAGATAAAAGCCAAGATTTCTCAGTGAATCTCGTTTTGTATTTTTTTTCAATTTACTAATTAGAAAAAAAAAGATTGTGGTTTAAAAAAGTAAAAATGTTAACTTTTTAACAATTCAAAATGTAATTTTTAAATTAGTAAATTAAAAACTCGAAACGAGGTTCACTCCAAAATGTTGTCCTCTGTCTATTTTATAATACATTTTTTAACTTTAAAATCATTTTATGAACCTATTTTATTACTTCATTTTTAAAATTTGTTGAAATGTTATAAAATTACCCTCTGTAATCGATTTTAAACTATAAATTTATCTATATATATATATATAGCGAAAAAAAACGCAATTATTATCAAGGTCGAAAATAAATAAATGAGGAAGGTATTGTAATTGGGAGGGAAGACTCTAATTGTACCCTTGACTATAATGAATTGTATTTATATAATGAATGAGAGCCAGACAAGATTTTGTCACAAATGTTACGAGATGTAAAAAATACTTCAATTTTAAAAGTTCGTTAAAAATCACTAAAGGTATTCGAAATTTATTTATATACTCAGTATGGTCATTGAATGTATGTATCTACATTTTTCCTGGTGTAAAAATGTTCTTTTTTTTACTTATTGCTTTAATCTACAATAGAGGTTACAAATATATTCTTGAGTTGAAATTTGAAGTTGAAGTTAATTCATTTTGGTATCTAGTAAGTAATTAGGATTTTAAACTTTAAATGCAATTTTCACAAAATAACTTTTTTCAAAGTAACATGCACGATTGAAAGAAAGATATTTTAACAAGCATGTTAACATTTTCTATGAAATTACCTTAGGTTCTTCTAAATGAACAAAAAAATTTGAAAATATTAAAAATTAAATTTGTTACAACATTTTCTTGTGAAAAACTTGACTATTTTCGTTAAAAAAAGTATTTTTTTAAGTGCCAAAATGTTCATGTTATAATACACATTTTTTTGTATTCCTTAGATTATCTATTTAAATATACCTACTATAATACCTAGGTACAAAAAATTTAATTTTTTTTATTTCTATTAAAAATTATGCTTTGCAGATTGCACGTCAATAAGTCACATTGCACATTGCCAACTAGACCGACACTTTAAATTGAAAGTTAGATAGGTTTAAATTGATATTTACAAAAGAAATTTCTTTTCCAAGAAGTATAATAAACATATTGATATGAATTCCAGAAAAATTTGTTTAATATTTGATCAAAAAAAAAAAAAAAAAATTCGAAAGTTTATGAACTTTAAACTGTTTACACCAGGAGTTCCCTGTAGTTTGTAAAATTAACTCCGCCAAATGAAGACCTTGAGTATAAAAATTAATGCGATTTTTCGCACTCGACCATCGCAGCAATAGAGGTACCTGCAGACTGCTGCAAAAACACTTACAGAGTTGTGCAGTATGGACAATCATGGTTAAAATGAACATGTTTTTTTTTTTTCAAATTAAGTATTTGCTATTTCAGAACATACAAAAAAATGCCGAATACCTCGTACGAAACTTTTTTTTGTATATTTTATTTTTTATTCAAACTACCTATTAGTTATTCACACTTACACCCCATCCCTTGCAAGCATATATATATATATATAATAATGTCAATGTGCGTATTCCTATAATTATTGTGATGTCACAATATATATATATATGTATATATCAAAGTAACAAAAGGTTTATGGTACCATTTCAATGTCTATTATGACTTTGAAAAAAAACGACTGGCGTGAAACGGACTTGGGTCCCGTCATTTTCACGGCGACTGCAATGCGTCGTGAGGTCACTTGAACTTGAACGTCTGGCTCTCTTTGTAGGTATCCCGTACGTGTTGTTTGGTGAATTATATATTATAATAAATTGTAAACGCCGTGAATGAATACTGTAATAGTAAAATTGTACGCCATTTTTTTTCGCCAATTTTACAATAATAGTTTAAAAAAAAAAAACACGTGTATCGAAATTATCGCGTATTATTAGATAATAAGTACCCACAACATATTATAATCGGGTGTATTATGGATGTTATATCGATGGCACGTATTAACCGGGTCGGAACGCACGTTTCATAATAATAAATTATACTTGTTTTACGGACAACTGACGTCATAATACAACATTTTCTATAGAAATACCAACGGTGAAAGTAGCAAATACAATATATGCATTAAAAATACTGCGCGAAAAACGACGTTTTGGACATCAGAATATATTACTTCAAAGTTCAATTGTTTTTCTAAAGCCACCTGCTAGTTAGTTGTTTATTCCCACCCCCTCCCCAGAGATCTCTCGTCGTGGTATCCGGCGGCAGGTATTTATCGTTTATTTCTCAACGTCCGTGAAGTTTACCTCTGCATGTCCACTCCAAACGGTTATTGCGGAAGAAGATATATCGGAAAAAGTCAAGGAGGCCAACTTTGCGGATATATGACTTACGGAATAGTGTTGGATAACGGTCAATATAATATTATTATACCAGGACTGCGGTGTTAAACAATTCGCTATTTTAAAAAATGACAGTTTCGATTATTCGGGGGAAAAAAATCATGTACGATAATAATATGCATAGCTGGGCGGAAACGATGTATAATATACATTGTATACAATGTTGGATCAAGTTACCAGTTACTGTAACGTAGGTAGTTACTTTTTTCGAGTAATGCAAATGTAATCTAATTACCGTATTTAAAAGTAATTCGCATGATAAGTAACGTGATAAATTTTAAAGTTACTAATATTTCATGACATTGTTATCAATGTCCAAGAAAATAATTTGTACCGCTCAGATTCAGTAACGTCACGGTTGTAGTATGAGCGCTCATACATGTGCCCATGTGCCAAGCCAAACTCAGCGGCCCCGCGGTATCACAGTTTTACGATAGAAAAATTCTATGATAATGATAGAAGGTACTCGCGCATGCGCAGTGTGTGCACGGTTCAGTTCTGAATTTAGACACTCCTCAAATGTGAAAAGTGAATAACACTTAATAGTTACCTATATTATTCAATGTTAAAATTGTATGGGAAAAAAGTAACTTCGGTACTCTTGAAGTAAACCGGTAATTTAACTTGATAAAAATAATTTAATGTAACTTGAAAGTAATTGGCTTACTTTTATTTAATGCAACTTGTAATGTAATTTAATTATCCAACACAGATAGTATATATATATATATATATTATGATCTAATTTTTTCGACAGGTCCACCGAAATCACACTACCCCCTTTGGCACCGTTGTCGTCGGGACAACCGTTACCCGGGTAGGGGGGTGCGTGTACAATGTATGCGGTATAACGCTTAATGGTAACCCTGAATTTGCGTATATACGAACGATTAAATATTTTCGAAAAAAAAAAAAAAAAAAAACACGTTATTACTATTATTTTTAGACTTAACCTAGAACAATGTTTCTTTGGACGCGTCGTACAGCGCACGCAAAGACCCTGATAACGAGTTGGCGTTCACGATCGAGTCGGCTATGGGGTTGACGTCGGCCTGGACAACGATCACGTTCCTGCCTGCGCCGGCTATAACACCGCCACCCGTCGCCGGCGGTTGCTGGAGTCTGCGGTTGAAATCGTGAAACGACCGGACGGCCGCGGTGGCGGCCGCCGCGCCTACCGTCACCACGCCGCCGCGGTTACCGGTCCGCGGCGGCTGCGGCAGCGTTGGCGGCGGCGCGTATCTCTTCCTGCGCTGCAACGACGTCGCGGCCGCGGTGTCGTAGCAGTCGTTGCCGCCGCTGTCGTTGCCGCTGGGCCGCGGTGCGGGGGGCGGTAACAGTGGCGACGTCGTCCCGCAGCAACAGTCGTCGGCGAACACGGACGAGTTGACCGTGGTGGCCGTGGACGTGCCGTCGTCGCTGCAGCTGCTGCACGACGTCCGGATGAACGCTATGGGCGCGGTGGCGGTCGTGGCCGAAGACGACGTCGGCGACTTCTGGCGCGCGTGGTGCTGAGGCTTCCGGTATCGCTCCGACGCGGCCGGCAACAACTGTTCCGTGTGCCTGGGCACGTCCGAGAAACTCTCCTGGCTGCCAACGCCGTCGGGCGTCGCGCACGGCGTCGGCTGAATCACCTGCGGCACAAACAAAAAAAAAAAAAAACACGCGTTTATTATGGACGCCTTGCACTTGCACTTGCACTAAAACGAAAAACGTTATACCGAAAAAATGAATTACGTTTTCAAACCCTCTGTTGTGGAAGCGATTTTTAAGAAATTTTAGAAAATATTAAAATCCGACAATTCAAAAATATTTAAGTATATTTTTTAATTAATCTAACAAAAGCCTCGTACCCATATACCTTTTTTTATTTTTGTGTAATTACGATATTTCCGTTTAACAGGCATATAAGCTAGTCAAAATTGTGTATTTATGGAAAATCGGATTTAAAAACGGAAAACGGATTTGAATTTTTCGACCTGTTAAAAAGACCTGAAAAGGATCGATTGATGCATTTTTCTTTAGTATTAAATAATGAACTATGATCAATGTTTATAAAACATAGTTTTTAATGATAAATAACATGACTAAATTTAAATCGTCTCGATTTACGATCCCCAGTAAACAAATCGACGAATTCAAAATATTTTTCAGAATTAATATGTCTTCTCCAAAGTCCTACAATTTTGTCAACCTTTTAGGTATATTTTTACGTCAGTGTTACGTTGTGCGGCGTACTCTTAACAACTGACATAGTATTATGACACATACACATTCGTTCCAATGGAACGTTGGGAGGATGAGGATCTACGAATTATTATACGGGTAAGGTCGAATTGCACTTATTTTAATCAAATTACACACGAGTCGAAAAAAGGTAATGCACGAATCGCACTCGGGTAAAAAAATGTAGGTGGAGATTATGTGCGAATTATATTTGGGTAAAAATGTAATAAATACATAGTAAAAGTTATGTCGGAATTACGAGTGTATACAGTGTTTCAAAATGTATTGGAAGTCTGTTGACTGGAAATTGTATGCAAATTTTAAAACTTAAACTAAATTGTTGAACAACACCATTTATTTTAAATGTTCTATATTTGATATGCGATTTTCTATACATAAAAATCATCTACGTAGCTACTTCATTCTCATTTCAAAAACTGAATCCAAAAATACACATGCCTATTTTTGGTTTTCAATTTTATTCACTATTTATAGCTCCAAGTTTGATATTTTTACACATTTGTTTAAATTGTAAGTATAATAGTGTTCTTTTTTCTCTTTCGCCTTCTACTTCGAGTGTTTTTAGTCAGCCACCTTAGTGCCATTTACTTTCTCTCATTTTATCTACTATTGAAATATATACTTCATATATACATATATATATATATTTATAAACAAATATAAACTGTAAAATATTTGTTTAATATTATTCAAATATAACTTATAAGTAGGTAGGTAGGCATAAATTCATTTTTTGTTATATTTTTTTTTTTTTTTTTATGAAGAATCAATTTTATAAATGATATTTTAAAACCATTCGATTATAATTTTTGACTCATAGCATCTATTCAGATATTACAGTTATTCCTCAATGAACTATTCATTCCAGTTATTATTTTTACTTATTGGAAATGAATCAGTTTATTCAGTCTTATTACATTTAAAAATAGTTATTTTTGCAGACAACATGAAATTGTTTACAAAATTTAGTCTGTTGATGATTTAGCATTTCTAAACCGACTTTTTAATTTGAACGAGTCTATTGCTCGATATTAACAAATTTCAGAAAATGTATTTTTGTAATTTACGTAAACCTATTTTCTTTTACTTATACTACTCACAATCTTCCTATTTTAACAGTTGATAATTAGGTTCGTGATCTTGATTTTTGTTTATCTTCAACATTATACCTTTGACATTACCTAGAAAAAATCTGCTGTAAGGATCTTAATACCCATAAGCTATATTTTGAGAGTGACTCACGAATTCAGAAATAGACTACGAAATCTTTATTGCACTTCACTTCGCCCATTTTTGAACATGGCTCTATGATTTGGGATCCTTTTGCTGATGATGACTGCCATGTTAAAGAGGGTTAAGCGCAAAGGCTTGCGAGTCTATACTTTTAGAATTAAAGTTTAATGTCCTCCACACGACTACACAATTGTTCGACGGGCGGCGAATCTCTCTACATTGGCTGATTGTCGGCTAATTACCAATATAAATTTCTTATTTAAGCTATTGTCAAGTGAGATTGATTCCCTATCATTACTGTCCCAAATAAGTTTTAGAATTCCTTCTTGACAGACTCGTTTTAACGCTTCTTTTTATATTCGTTTCTCAACTACAAATAATCATTTACATTCTCCCTTATTATGTCTCATATGCATTTCAAATAATCACCACCTTTATAATTTAATTATATTTATAAAATAAGTCAAACTATGTATTTTTACAGTTGTATCTGTTTTATTATATTTATTTATTTATTTTTTGTTATTATATCTACTAATTATTAATATTTGTTTTCCGTAAGAATATAACTATTGTACATTTTTGGATTATGCCAGTACCTACTGTAAATAAAAAAAAATTTATATAACTAATAGGTTATAGGTAAAAATAAATATATATTAATATATTATAAAAAATATAATATACAAACAGATTTTAAAGACAATTATATTTACCAATACGTTTGATACATAATTTCAGCCATTTTAATATATATATATATATATATGCTACTAGTCATTGTTTGATAATTTGTTTCTTATTATTAGTAAGTATATTCTATGTATTATGTTTATTAATTTTCATATTTTTTATTATTCAATTGTAACCTAATGATGATTTACGACCGAAATTAGTTGTTAATAATAGTTTTTTTTGAATACATATATACAGTACGTATGGGCACATATTATCTTATATATTATGTATATAGAGTGCCTTATATTGTTTTTATATATATATATATATTTTTTTTTTTTTTTATAAGAGTATTACATTTTTTAAATTGTATTAATAGTATAATATACGATATTCATAACAATTAATTGGTCTATAATCTATATAACTAATATATAGTCTTCAGTCATCACTATAATAACAAACAAGGCTCTCAATTAATATCTTTGCAAATCCGTGTCTATTCTTATGGCCTATACATTTATTTCTTGTATCCATTTATCATACTTTCCAAATATCTGGAAAAACCCGTGGTAATTATGATTCCATCTAAACCCAGTAGGTAAGGATTACCTAGTCGCCGATAACCACAGACCTATTTATCTTTTCACATATTTATCGAAAATATTTGGAAAAACTCATTCTACTCAGACTCAATAACTTACATAAAACCAAGAGAAGAGCAACACTCCTTCCGTGCTGGTTACTCCTATGAAGTATCTAATTGGTAAAGCTCGTCGACGATCTAGCGCACAACGCTAATATAAAAGTAAAAATGACAGTGGATTTTTTTTTTTTTTTTGGACATAGAAAAGGTGCTTGATAGGGTATGACACATAGGCCTGCTCCACATATTACTTCTAACTCGTGTCCCCACCCACTTAAACAAACTAATCAAATGCTTCTTACATGGCCGTACCTTCCAAGTGAATGTTTCTAATTAACTATCATTTCCGAGGCGTTGCAGGTGTCCCTTGGGGGTTATGTTTATTTCCATAATTCTACTCCCTATTTTACATAAACGATCTTCCACCTACGCACCAAACCAATGTGACATTATTTACGGATGATACTACGTTTTACGTAAATAATACAAACTTAAGTTCGCAGTAATCCTACTCCAAAAACCACGACAAGGTGGATGGTCAGGCGGAGGCTTAAATTAAACATCTCAAAAATAGCAGCAGTAATCTTTGACACCAGATCTTCGAATAAGTTTAAAACCAAACCAAAAATAAAAAATTTAATTAGCCATTGATTGGTCAGCGCATGCCAAATATTTGGACATCACGCGGTACAAAAATCTTACGCTAAACGACCATGTTACCTGTACCAGCCAAAAGGCACGTTACGCGCGGGTGACATTGTACTCAGTGTTAAGTAGTAATAGTCCACTGCCATTGGCTTCGAGCTTATCAATTTACTATATCTACATAAAACCAATATTACATCACGAAGTAACCTCATCAACTCTCGGACCTGGTTAAAACTGGAAATAGTTTAAAACATCTCGCAACAGGCGCACACTTCCTGACTAGTCATCACAACCTCCAAAATTATATGATATATATTGGTATATATAAAAAAATGTATATTACGTTTACGATTAATTCGGTCAATAAAAATATATTTAGTATATTATAGTGATGTAACTTGAGATAAATTATATCATCAAACATAATTTCCTATAGTTGATAGATTACGATAATAGTAAAACTATTTCATCAGCCACCACAAATGAAATTCTCGTGAAAACGAACACGTGTAGATGTGATAGGATATCAAATTTTAGTAATATGCATTATGTTATCTTTTTGTGTTTTATATTTGTTTATAATTGTACACAATTATTCATCTATTATATTATATCCGTTTGTCTATAATATAGGAAAGGTCATCTATTTATAATAAATTATACGTAACAAAAGTAATATATTATATATTATACGCCATGTGATATTTATAGGGAGGAGGAGATCCAAGGGTACTGTGTTTCTCAAAGTCAAATAAACGTTATATAATAGTTATATTATTATAGGTAAATTAAAAAGAATCATATTTTTAATTTCACTAAATATATATATTAAATTAAATATTATAGAATTCAATCTATAACATTTTCATCAAACACACACTTATTTTGTTAGATAAGACAGTTATTTTGATATTACAAAAGACTATATTTCTTTCTTTTTTTAATACAACGTGGACCCTTTTTCTAGAAAAAGAACAAAAATACTCCACTGATTATATACTACGATATATATATATATATATATATATATATATTCGTGAAACTCAACTGTGCACTACTTTCAATAATAGAGCTACACATATATAGAGTATAAATAATACACTACATAAACTTATATGTAGAAATGCACGTCCCAAATTCGAAAAACTTGGTTATTATTGGTTATGTTTTTTTTCTTCTTATAATCAGAGTGCGCGAGTTCGTTTATCAAACTTCATATTATATCAGATTTGAGAAACTTTGAAATACAGAAACTTTCCACGGGTCTCTAATTTTTTGAGATGCACTGTATGTGAGTTTTATTATATTTTGAGTTTTAGTAGATCACGTGAATTCGGTATAAATCATATTATATACTTTTCGTATAAATTATATAGATGTGATACCACTTTTATGAAAATCCCAGGTATATTATAGTCAATAGTGTACCTATAATGATTATGAACGGTGTATTGCAAAAAAAAAAAAAAAATGTATTATAATCGTAATGATACGCTTATAACTACCAGTGGTGTATTTCGACCCATAAGAGGTCGAGGGTCAGGTTGGGACCATGGCCAGGGGTGGGGGTTAATGACGGGTATCTATTGATCTTCTCTGTTGATACGTATACCAATACAGGTAGGTACAATATACACATACTCGTAGACATTTTTCATATAGATTTTATTTTGTATGCTTTTTTCGCTGCCAAATCGTAATTTATAAAAAAAATATTTTTTACTACATTATCCGTACGGAGATACCTGTGTATATAGGTACATTTGTATCTCAAAAGTAAAAAAAAAAAAAATGCTAAATTCGGCACTGAATAATTCACGATATTATATTGATAACATTGCCGTATATGTATATGTAGGTGTACCTATATAGGCAACAAACTGTTTGCTTTACGACTTTTGGCAACTAACATCTAACCTTTTAACTTATAAGCCATACTTTTGTCTATATATATACATACATGTATTTCAGTACAAATTACTAGCTTGTAAACTTGACTACATTTCGCGATTTACGATTTATTTACTCGAAAGTTCTAAAGTCCGAAATTCTATACATTTTTATCGATAGGAATTATTTGAAGATAAAATATAATTAAACATTACGCCACTTTTTTATCCACTTGTTAATAATTAATTGATAAAAAAATCATTGATATTTAACAATGATGAAATAATACAATTTACTTACAACTATTTATTTTATTAAATATTTAATAGGTACTTCATAATATTAATATTTTTGAGTGTTCTTAATTAAATTAGGTACATACCTAAATTTTTTAGGTATGTATGTACCTAACTAATTATAGTAGATAGTTAAGATAACGATTAACGAAAAATTTGTCTTAAATTCTTCAAACTAGTTTATAATATAAATAGTTACATATTTTTATTTAAATATTATCGAATTATGCGTATACAAATTACAATTTCCTATGTCAAAAGAAATAAAACAAAATATTACTTAAATATTAAGAGAAATTGATTATTTATGTTGTAATAGGTATGTTTATATCGATAAATTGCTTTCTCAAAAATACCAAATCTGAAACTTATTTTTAATTTGATCGTTTTTGATGTCGACATGTAATAGCTAGGTAGGTCACAAACTGTCAATCGGATTTTATTTCGCCCCGTAAAGTTTCGCTTAAGCTTGCCGTAAATTGAACATTTTTTACTGTCATTCGATTGCACTTATAAACCGGAGAAACGTGTTGACAACTTAAATGAAAACTTATTATCCACGAAAGAAAAGTTTAAGAAACTTGAATTTTTTATTTTTATATTGAACTAATTGAACGACTAATCGGAATATTGATTCTTTTAGTTTACGCAATTTTTTTTTTTTTAATGAGGCCATTCATCTCTTGTATCTCTATATATATTATATACACACATAGGTACTCCCTATCTAGATACACTTTATAATTAATAATATTACTATTACTATTACTTTTATATTAACTGAGTCAGGCTATTTATTTTAATTTAATAACAACTGCTTTTTTTTTTTAAACTTGATTTTTATAATTTAAATAAAAACCCAATTAAAAAAAAAAAAAAGTATCAACTTAATTTATTTTTAAAACCAATTGGGATATTACACTTTTATAAATTATAATCAACTTAATTAATAGAAAATAATTATACTTTACGTCTTTTAGATTCATGAATACCTATAATAGCTATTAATTAATATGTACCTATATATATATATATATATATAGTAAAAGAGTAAAAATAACAATTAAATATAAATGACCCAGCTGCAATAAATAAAAATTAATTAAACAAGTGCTATGCAAAATCAAAATTAATGTTTAATGTTTTACACTAAAAACGTCAGTATTTTTGTTATAAAGATTATTATTATTTTGTATTTTATTAATTTCACATACTATCAGTAGTACTAAATGCATCTATAGAAATTTTTGAATTTGTGAAAATCAATCCTGCTGTTTTGTCGCTAACCAGTAACAAACAAACACATTACATACACAATAATATAGACTGATAAACACAATGCCCTCCTTTGCGTTTGCAGCCGGATAAAATGAAAAATAAATTTAATAAAAAAATATATACATATATATTATATATATTATTATAAGTACTATTATAGTAAACTTTAAAAATAAAAATGTTTAAACTTTTCGAATATTGTATTGGTTTTGTTTTACTTTTTAAGGATTGATAAATAATTCAACGATATTATATTATTATTATATTTGAGTAATAATATAACGTTTAATTTTCTTTATAGGCACTTAAATTTAGTTAATGTTATGATAGCGGTACCTACCATTGATACATACGATACGTAATGGTCACACGCAAGGAGTAACAATATTATTGTACGTCAATCAGTCACACATATCAATGTTATAACAATATTAACATATAATTACATAATAAAATTAAATAATATACGGAAATCAATCAAACCAAAATGAATTATCATAATATGCATATCGATATCAATTGAATGATGAAATTAAGACAAATATATTATCATAATAGTATATTATTGTATGTACTATGAAACTTTTATAATGTATTTATAATACTAGGTATATACCAACTATATGTATAGGTTTTATTATTAATATAAACATCATATTATATACGTAGAATATAGTATTTGGAAAATTATATATTATATATTATTGTATAAATATTTTATTATGATTAACGGAAAATATTCTAAAAGTTATCTTTTGCAAATATTTTTAATATTTGTTTAATACGAGTAAAACTGAAGGCATACATGTCAATTTTTAATCAGGGCTGTCCCTAAGAAAAATTTTTTTTATGGGGGGAGGGGTGAAAATGCGAAAAAATAATAAATTACTTCTCTTCAAAACTTAAAATGAGCAAAAAATAAAATAAAATGATCATAATATATTCTTTGCAGGAGAATTCAGACTCACACACATAGTAATATTTGTGTATTTCAAGTAAATCTTCTGAAATGTAATATAAATTGTATAGGTAAACTATAACAAATTACGATATTTTTTGAGGAATTCGCAACTTTCGATTAATTATTGTATGTCGATGAGATAGGACATATGAGATAGGACGATAACTTCCCCCCAAATGTCATTGTGCTTATAAATGTTTTTCGAGATATTAATTTATTACAATTGTAGTGATTGTTCGGAGAATTCGCATTTAACTATACTAGCCTTTAGAAGATTATTTTTATGCAAATAAAACAGTAAAACTCTCTAAATTTAATTATAATTATTATATTGCGATTTTTCGAAGGATACACATATCTAGTGACTCATATGTAAACGAGATAGTAAATTAATTGAAATGTATAGTCATAATTTATTATGATTTTTTTTTTTTCTGGGAATCCACACTTATCAACTCGTATTAACTATTGTAGATACCTATGTAAATAATACTATATTAATAATTGCAAAATGTCGTTACAATTATAGCATTTTTCGGAAGATTCGTTTATCTACCAATTCGCATACCAATTAAAAAGTAAAATTCATAAAATTCCGTCATAACTTTATAACTATAAAGATTTATTATTATTATTTTTTTTTTTGAGAACTCGCACTTATCTACTCCGTAAGTGGCATATCAATAGAATCAGTGGTGGATTTGGGGAGGGACGCAGGGGAACGGTGCTACTTTTAATTTTTTTCATGTTGAACAGCGTACCCCTTAATTTATTTATCAAGGAACGCAAGTAACGCAATGTTTGTTTTAATTTTTATTTAAAATTTTTAAAAATTATAATTAATTTTTGGAAAAATCTTGAAATTACGAAAATGAATGTTTTTTGTTCTTATCACATAATTGGTTTTAGATAAAAAAACATGATATAAAATGTTGAATAGTTGATCTTATTAAATCATATTGGTATCATATAGGTAATAAATAATCTTCATTATCCGTGAATGGCTAAAGCCTAAAAGGATGACGAAATCAATGCGACACCGATAAACTTCATTTCGATCTACAACTTCCTCAATTATTCATTTAAAAGGAAAAGTTTTAAATTATTTTGAAAGATGAATGCTTAAACTATGCTATCTTGAAAATATGTACCTACCTAACAATGATGTAAAAAAAAAATGTTGGATTTTTCTACTCATTCATGTTCTATAATAATCTAAAATGTCCCCTGGTTAAGAAACTTTGGATAGGGGGTGTGGGGGACGAAGTCCCCCACGGCTTATTTTTTCTCTAATACGAGTAGGTATGTCCCGGAACGCTGATTTTTGAACTAAGCTCAGAGTCCGTCCTTATTTTTTTTTCCAATTCAACCACTGTTGGTTATAATATGTTCTCCACCACGAGAGAACACAACCTGCCAGCAGCCTATTGCGTTCTCTGGGTAGTGTGGTAGGTACATAAATAACAAAGATGAATATTTCTTAGAAATCTAAAAATAAAATGAATTGGACGCCAAAACTCGGACTCCCGTGGGTGACCCAACCAGGACTCCCCAGACGGGTGTCCTTGCAGAGTCCATTCAACCATACTAGTGGAACACTATACGGGGTTACCCTGGGGAGTCCCTATACTCTCCCGCCAAGGTTTCCTCTTATAGGTATCCTCTGGGAGTCCCGGTGCTACTAGGGATATATTCGGATGATTTTCAGAAATCTACAACTTTTTTCAATTAATAGACGATTATAATTCCATCAGAACGTCGAAATGAGTATAGGTTACCTACATCAATTTTAATTTTGAAAAAAACATTCAAATTTTTCACAACACTTACGAGGGAATAATTGAAGCACTTTTCAAAATTGTTTTTATTAATTACATATAGGTAGGTATTTATGTTCAAAATATTGAACATTTTGAAAACTTTGATTTTAATTACTTATAGTATAACGTATGAAAATTAACAATGTGGCTCGATCATTCCCTCGAGCAAGCAACGATGAAAAATGTATATACGTTTTCAAAATAATGTGTTATCAGACTTTTGAATTTAGAACGAGTGATTTTTGACCAAAAAAATGGTGGTGCGGATGCTTTTCAAGGCATTCTTTATTCAAAAATCAATATTTATTGGTACCTAGGTATCTAACCAAATCAATATTAAACACCTTTGACCTAGGTACCACATTTTTTTTAAATTACCTATATGTGATGTTATTAATTATTTTTTATATGTAGTGAATACAGGGCCAGTGCTAAAAAATATTTGTGAAGAGGAAGGGGTGTCAGAGAAATTGTGCCTACTTATCGTTCCAAATAAGTAAAAAAAACATCAATGAACCGCCGAAATAGGTACTTCCTTCGAAAACGGTAAATAAGCAAAAAAATAAAATAAAAAGATCATTTTCTGATTTTCGCCAACTGAATAATAATTTTTTTTGTTCAATTATTTCTTGAGTGAGGGGTCTCTACTACCCCCTTCCCTTCGGCCTTGAGTGAATATTTATTCAGGTATTTTATTTTACTTTCTTGTTAACTAGCATAGTTTTGTGCTAATTTTTACATATTAGTAATTTAGATTAAATATAGTCTTATTGAAATGTTTTTTTTTTCTTGAATAAGACAAATCACAGTCACAGATATTTAAATAGTGAATTTACATACATACAGTTTATATTTTATAATTAATAAAGGCTTTAAACACTACACTATACAGCCCTCATAGATCTAAAAAAATAAAAAGTAATTTTTACAATTGTAATTAAAATACAAGATTAATCGCACACATTTCTAATTGTAGTGTTTGTTAAAACTAAAAATATATAATAGAAATGACATTTTTGTCATAAACAATTTTTAGTTTCATCCATTAAAAAACAACCCAATCTGAGTAATCAGCACAACAAACAAGTTTTTCGCTCACAACTTCTCTAATTATTTTTATTCAAATATTATTTCTTGTAAAAAAGTGCGATTCATATATAGCGTTTAATAATGCAACAAAATAACTGCAATTTATATATACATGAAAATAGAATAAATTCAATTTTATTTATATATATATATTAATTTACTACCAGCTGAACAGATTTTAAATTACTGATTCCATTCGAGTTCACAGCAATGTAACTAGTACACACATGACATTCAATGAAACCAAATTAAAATAGCATATAACCAAAACAATATTATGCATGTGAATAAGTAGATATTCCATACATAACATTGCATTACATTTACCTGAATACTGGAAATATATCTTAAGAATTACCTGCTATAAAATAAATAAAGAATAAACATTATAATATCAATTAGTCATCTATTTAACAAATAATCATTTAGAATAAATAATCAAAATTTTGTTTCGTAAACAATATTGGTAATTAGCTCCTTTGTCTTTGGTTTATTTCCCGAGTTTCGATTTAATACAAGTTCTTTGACCGCTTTATACTAGATTAATATACAGTAATTAAATACATTAAAACACAATATTTTCATTTTAGAGTTAAAATGTTTTTTTTTTTATCAAAATAGTATTAAAAAATATTAACCATCATCATCAGGTTACATAATATATAATATATTATATATGTATATGAAATATGATTATTATTGATTATACACCATACACATTTAACAAATTCGTAATATATTCATAAATAATCTTCTTCTAATCGACAACAAATTTACATTTAAAAAATTACAACATTTTTTTCTCGATTTACATTTAAAAAATATATAATAATAAAACAAAGCTAAACATAAATATGTACATATAATAAACTAAAAAAAATAAAGACATAAAGATACCTAATTCCTAAGAAAATATTTTATTGTTTTTTTTTTTTTAACATTCATACCACACATATTATATAAATATATTATATATATACGCCAAGCCATATAAACTATAAAACTTGTTTTGTTAAACAATAAATAGTAATCGATTCAGACGTTAACATTGAACAGAGGTAAATTAATTACAAACGAAAACTAATGCAATTATTACAAGTTTTTACCTTTATAAAAAAGAAAAAAAAATAGAAAATGTACAATAATTGTGGAAGTAATTGATTTTTACATTCATTACGATGAAATTAAGATATTTTCATTTATCTAGTATATAGTACCTAGTATTGAAATTTATAATATTTTGAACGGAAAGATATTTTCAATCTGTAAATACATGAACCCCTTTCAATGAAGTATCAATTTTAATTCTCACAAAATATAAATCTTGCCAACACCCTTTTTTTTTTTTTGTAAACTTGTAAATATTGTATACAAATAAAATTATGGCAAATATCAACATTTGAAAAAAGGGCGATAAATCTGAATGTATAAAATATACTTTGGTTAACCTATACTTTAGTCTTAAGAACATAAATTGAGTACTATAATAAATATAAGTATGTATATAATATATATTAAGTTAATATAACCATATGGGTAACTAATATTTTGAGAATTGTTGATTTAAAAAAATATTCAATTCACATATCATATCCTAAATGCATAATACATATTTGCAAGATTTTAGATAAAATTTAAATTTGAAATAAACCCATAAATTCCATATTGCTTTTAGAAAAAAATTAGCAATCACTTTTTGTAAAATAAAAAAAATAATTTGTCATTTTATTTTCAAACCTCCCTCATTTATCAATAAGAAAAATAAATAACTATTTAAAATTATTGGAATATAAATAAAATAGACAAAACTGTGAAATTTGAATACAAAATTAAATCATTGCATAAATAATATAAAAGTTAAATAGATATCTCAATCATTTTTATATGTATGTATTAAAAAAATAATGAAAATAACTGTGTTTATCATTCAACCAACAACGTTATGCATTAAAATAAGATAAAATAATTGTTCATATGGAATTGGCCACCCACTTCACTACCTCCTTACTAGGTTTTAGGGTTCTGAACAAAAATAAACCATTTTTTTTTTTTTAATTACAATAATTTCATACATAACCAAAAGACTAAAACAAGTTAAAATGAGCTTACAAGATTTTGGAAAAATATCACGTTAAACATGCAAACTTTGGTCATGACTGGTACAATGTATCCTCTCTTAAAATTGAAAGTTCAAAAACTATCTCTATTCAGTCTTTGTTTGGCAATAAAGTTCTTTCAGCGTTTTCAACTCTTCAATTAGCGCTTTATTCTGATTTTCTAATACAGATACTCGATTTTCCAAGCATTTAATATATTCTTTCTTTTTCCGTCTACACTCTCTAGCTGCTTCCCTATAAAACAATAAAATAAAAATTACTTTAGTTACAATATATAATATCAATTTATTTTAATATATTTAACAGACTTAAATGATACCACACAAAGGTTTGTTATCCGTCTTCACACATGCACAGATTAAAAATATGTTCAGACAGATTACTCATACTCGGTATATAGTAGTAACATAATGGAAGTTACTCATTACTAACATTATGCCAACTTTAATTATTGTAGTAATATAAGAATAATTGCGTTATTTATTTATATAAGTAACTTTGTAAAATAACACGATACATTTAAAAAAAAATAAAATTCATTCTAATAAATTTTCCTAATACATACAATGATGGCATATATATTAAAATCAGATATCTTAACGATTGTATGATTTTATAATAGGTAGGAATAGGAATAATATTATATTTCAAAATATTCAACCGACAATTATAAAATTAGAAACAAATAAAGATATTTTATATTATTATTATTTGCACTTTTAGACATTTAAAAATATCAATAGTAATGTCATTATAATTAGTTTTAAAAAGAACTAATGTGACGCTATTACTTTTATATTTAAGTAGGTAACGAAAAAATAATCTAGTTGCCTTTTTATTTTATAACTATACTGTATTCACTTTAAGATCTGTACTGGGCAGTTAACTTGTATGTAAGAGTGTGGCTTCATTTTGAGTTTTTACTGGAGCACCTTATCATTATAGTATTGACAACTAATGTATACACATAATTTAAAATCAAAGGTACCTCATATATCTACTTTGCGCTACAACAGCAACAAATGGACATATATTGAATCCGAATTGATCAGGGAGATGGTTGACACCACTGCTGGGTACTGATCTTAAAGTGATTAGAATATAGTAACGTAACTTAGTTACTTTTTACCCATCACTGACTATACTATTAGTCAGGAGAACGAAAAGTGGCCGCTAACAAATGTGTTGGCTTTATTTTTTTTCTGATAAGGAGAGGTTCTCAAACTAGGATACGCTTAAGGTGTAAGTCCCACGGCCTGTGTACAACTTCTGGTCATTTACGCTTTAGTATAAGTCTTTATTATTTCCTATTTAGGTTCATTCTGGGTAAAAATGGAACCTATATGTACAAGGTCCGTGTACACATAATAAATCATGGCTTCTAATGCAATTTACTATACTAGCCTTCTAAAAGAGACAGAGATATAATAAACCATAGTATCACATTCTTTCTTAATTGTTTTTAACATTACTTACCTATTTTTTAATAACCTCATTTCACGTTTTTTAACTTGATCTTCGGGTACCATTGGACTTGTATTTAAAGAGGAACTTCCTCCTTGGGTAACGACTAAAAATATATCAGAATATTAAAATACGTTTCACTGATTATAATATTAATCTATAGAAAAATTTTACCGGGTACAAAAAATTGTCCATCTTGACTTGCATACTGCAAAATAGTGCCACCGGTAGACGTTGCATTTGACATTGTTAAAGTCGGCATATTATGCATTTCTCCTTGACTATTCAACTGAATTGCTGTAGGGGGTAAAACTGAAACATTCGAAAGGTAAAAAAAATCATTAAAACATAAGCCTATAATTATAAATTAAAAATGTATAATCGTTAAATATAAAATATACATAATAGAAAAAATAATTTAAATTTTAAAATTGTTTGTTGATCTTATTTTAACTTATTTCATAAGTCTTATTAAACCGTGAATGTATTAACATTTAATAAATATTACAATAAATTTCAGACTCTGAAGGGAAGTGAAAAAGCTATTAGAAGTATTACAATTATTATGCATGAAATTAATGAAAAGCTGATAAACAACGTCACACATAATTTGTTTTTATAATTTAATTATAATCTCTTTCAAGTTTAACATGATAACACGCCCACCACTGTGTGGCCTAACCAATATGTGAATAACATATATGTACTTTTTATAAAAACTATGATCCCATAAAAACCAATAGAAAAGTATGCACATAGTAATGTAGTATTATATTCAATTGAATTCAGCATTCCTAGGTATTGTCCAAGATTTTAATAGCACAAATTATTTCAGTAGATAACACTTTCTCGTCAACTAGGTATTAATTAAATTGTTCAAAATGTGATGAAACAAATTAAATATTTTATTGATAAATGCTTTTCCCCTTATTGTCATATACGTGTAGTATTATTATTGTTATTATTTACTACACCATAAGTGAAGTATTTAGTACTTATAGCAATTGCACAGATTTCAATAACATTGCATATTAAGAGAATCAATATTGACCATTTTGAAGGCTATAAAATGAACACACAATTTACACAATACAAATTATCCATAAACACGCAACTTACCAGTTTGGTAATGAGCAGAAAGTGAATTTGACGATAATTCACTGTCGAGATTCGAATCACAATCTGAACCAGACGATTCGACTTTCCCGCCTAGTCATGTAAAAATAAAATGGCTATTAAAATATGTGTGTTAATAGCACGAGACTAATAGGCACACCAAACAACAACCTGCGATATCATTTAAGATCTTCCTGTAGGATGGTCTTCTAGTGAGGGCATCATGGCGTCCTCTCTTGGGGCTGTCTTCGTTGGCCGATAGGCTTTCATCGCTACCGGCTTCGACAACCTTCATTAACACAAAAAAAAAAAAAAAAATGAACAAAATAAACAAATTAAACCGTATTATATTGCACTCATACAGCACACACTATGGGTATGGGGACCACCAAATCTGTGGTAGAGAATGAATCGACGGGCATGCATCGAAACGAATGCGACCCGTGTAAAAATATTTAAATATACTACTACCTGAAGGGTCTGTATGTTTCCCTGCGTGGTCTGTATGACTGAATTCGGTTTGCTAAGCAGTATGACGTTGCCTTTGGTGAGCATCGTGCCCTGCGTCGCCGTCTGGATGACAGACTGTTGGTTCGCCTGGATGACCGAGTGCACCTGTCGAGGACAACAGATTCATTTTTTTTTTTATTATTATTATTTACCAAAACAAAAACAAACAACGACTGCCGTGTGTACGTCACAATATCACTGTACACATTGAACCAAGTCAGTCGGCGACAACGACTTACGGATGTGACGACGATCGGACTGCCGGTACCCTGCGAGACGAGGCCGTCCACTGAACCGCCGGTGCCATTTTCTTCCACCATACCGTCCATAACAGGATGGGATCGCCGTTACGTCCTACGCAATCAAACAACAAAACAATGTACACATGTACACGACGGCGGCACGGTCATATTTCACCCGGGACGGCCGGTCACAACAACGGGCAGGGAGAAAAGCCGTTATGTATATTATAGTAGTATTATCGTGTGTCGCGTTCGCGGCGTTGCGACGGGACGAGAGCTGGTCGCGGTGACGGCGCGCGACGACGGACGGACGACGAGGATCCGCCGACACCGGTGTTCGGCGGGAAACGTCGATGGTCCGTCATGTCGGCGGGCGCGTATGGGTGACCGACGTACGGCGTGTGTGGTTCTTCGCACACGGTCCGTCTCCTCGTCGCGTCGGAAGCTTACGTCGAGCGGTTAAAACAACGGGGACGCAAGTTCCCTCCTAATCTACCCGGAACGCGTTATTATTATTTACTCGGAACGACATAATATACAAACACAACACGCGCAGCAATGACGTAACACACCGCGGCCGATGATAACGCACGCACGGCCGACCGCGGAGCGATATTTATATTATAATAATATATGTATCACTTGCAATTTGTTTTTCGGCGAATTACACCGCGTTTGGCCCGCGGCCGACACACCACGAACGTGTAACATCATCACGTCATAATACACAAACGTATAGGTAATTAATACTAATAATAATAATAATATTTTACACAAAGTGCAACGCGAAACGTGTAATACGAATAATGGCGAAAATAAAAGTGAGTAACACTCTTACGCGTTATTAAATTATTATTATTATTATTATTATTATTATTATTATTATTTCCTTCGTCGTCGTCTCCCCTCGATCCGTACAATTAATCTAATAAGAACACATAGAAGATAGATTTCCAATAATATGGATGATATTGGAATAATAACAAATAATAATAATAAACGGCGCGGAGACGAAGAGAGAAAGAGAAAGAGAGAGAGAGAGAGTGAATGAGAGAGAGAGAGAGAAAGAGAGAGAGAGAGAGGGTGAGAGAGACAGTGACACGGAGGAGACACACGGGAGTGATGACAACAACAAGGTGTACGTATATAGCGAGCGCGCGGCCCGCGGCCGCCGCCGCCCGTTACTTACCAGCACAGTCACAATGTTACGTCGTACGAGAGCTTGGTCCTGCGATCCGACTGGCCCGAGCGAGTGCTACGTAGAAGCCACGTCAAATGACGTCTGATGACGGAGTGGGGTTCGGGCGGCGCGCACGGAATTCTGCGTCATCGAAAAACAGGAACACGGCCGCCCCGTCCCGGCCGTCCGCCGAGGACACCGCCACCGCCTTCACCGCCACCACTACCACAACGGAAAACGTACGCCGCCGCCACCACCGTCACAACCGCGGTAACCCGCCGCGACGTGACGCTTGAGCGGGCCGATTGGGCGGAGAGGCGGAGCGCTCGCCGTCGTCGTCGCCGTCGTACACCGCCGCCGACAATCGACCCGTGACATCCAAAACCCGCTCGCCGGCTCTTCCCACCCACCGAACACCCACCTGGCCGTACTCGAGCTACTACGTCGCCGGCGGCACGTTTTTTCCCCACTCTCCATCGTTTTGCCCTTCGAGCACCGAGGCGCGCGCGCATAATAAATATATTTATAAAACGTAATATACAATATCGTGTACGCTGTTATGCCGGAGGAGGACGGCGAAATCGCACACTGTCGTGTTGTGCAAATCGGTGGTAAGAGAAAAAGACCGAAAAATTCCGTTTCGCATATACGTCTGTTGCGAAATATCGTTACCGAAATTATTACGATATTTCGCGGACCGCCGTCGGTAGCGAGCGCGCGTCCCGTAACCCACGCTCGTGTACGGAAATAGAAAAACGCGCGCGCGAGACTTGGAAGTTTACCGGCGGGATGTACCCGTATTATTTTTTTGTGCGACGAAATGAGTGTGAGCGGGTAGGGAACGGGTGGCAAATGCGCGCACGCAATAATAACATGGTCGTTGCGCGCCCGATTTCTGTTGCGAGTTTTATAAAGTATAACATTATTATTCGCTCGAGCGCGCGCGCGGCCGCCGTTTCTATCCCCTCCTCCCTGCGCCCGTACCGTCGGCGTTTTATACATACGCGTTACAATATTAATCATCATTATTTATTATTATTATTATTATTATTATTATTATTATTATTCACGCGTACGGCACTATAACGTAATGCGTTATCCGTGTACGTAAGCCTATAATCCGAACGGAAACGGGACGACGTTTAAAACCGTTTTTACGTGAATGTGTACAGGTCGCTTGGACGGTGTTGATAACGACGCGTCGACCGTCATTGAGGTCGTCGGGATGATAACTTGATATAATATATACCTATTATTACCTGCGTAGTACGTAAAATAACGAGCGTTGTACTCCTTTAGGTAGGTAATCCCTACCGGATATCACGCGCGCACGTTTAAAGCTAAACGAACGCGACCCAGTGGCGTGTCATACATGTGTGCGATGTGTGCAAATGCCACGGGCCCTTGATTAGAGGGACCCATTATTACTCAACGTCCCAAAAAAAAAAAAAAATTCAATTATGTAAGAATAGGTAATTAAAAAGATTGTTCACAATTTCACAGAGTTCTCTTTTTCTCAATCTGATATCAATAAATCATTGTCATAAATTTGCATTACATTTAATTATTTTGGTATAAAAATACTTACTTTAAATTTGAATTTATGAACCTATATTTATATTATTTAGAATTAAAAAGTGAAGGGGGCCCTTTTTTACTTT
>JAIPRL010001764.1:0-73797 GCA_025469235.1 Pemphigus obesinymphae | reverse complement strand
ATTTTGGTACCAGTTTTTAGTGTCCACGTCCACTATTAGGAGTGTCCACTATTAAGAGGTTATAACTCCTATTATGTGCATACATTTTTGCCGGGGAATTTAGAAGTGTCCACTATTGGGAAGGGTCTACTATTGAGAGGTGTCCATTAATAGAGGTTTCACTATATCTATTTTTGCGATTACGACATATATAAAACCTCTTGATTATTTGTATTTCTGTGATTTTGAACAGGAGTTGCAATTATTAGTATAATTAATAGTATAATTAATTAGTACAATTAATAGTACGGATAAATTTTAGTATATTTCGGTTGCAGCCGTTCCTGCAGCATTGTCCACCGCATTGATATGTATACGAATCGCGGAAGGAAATGAGAGATTTTTTTTTTTTTTTGGCCGTTCGTTTCATTCCGAGGCGGCGCGCATATAAAAACAGCAGTCGAAACCGAGTTCGACGACCGTGAAATTTCGACGATAAAAACTTTTCGTTTTCGTTTTTTTTTTTTTTTTCCGTGTCGTTCCTCTTTTAAACCCGCCTCACCCCCTCGGGCGCGAGCGTATAGACCGTAAAAAAAAAAATACAAAAAAAAATGCAAGAGAAAGTCGTACCGCACATTATACACGCGTACACGGGAATATTCAAAAGCTCGAAAGCGATTCAATTAATTTCTCCTCCGGGAGACTGGCGGTGGCCGGGGCGCCCGGCAAGTCGTGCGTGCCCGTACGCCGGGGCGCGACGACCAAACGACGACGTGGGCTGTGACGCGCCGAGTCCGCGAGCACAAATCAAGCGGTGTGTGACTTGGGACCCGGGATGTGGGGTCTGTGCGAATCGGTCCTTTTCCTTATTATTATTATTATTATTTTCGTTTTTCGTTTTTCGTTTTTTTTTTTTTTACGGTTTCGTTTTTTTCGTTTGGTAAAATTCGACGGTGGTGGCGTATTTTTTGGTCGAATGTGTCGGTGGGTGGATGGGGGAGAGGCGGAAAAAACCGAAACGAGAATTCGAGCGAATAATGTGGAACCGACGGATGTATATACTATATATAACGACTACGTATTATATATATATATATATATATATATATATTGTAAGCAGGAGGGACAATGACGGACATGGAAAAAACAAAAAAAAAAAGACGAAAAAACCAGCACACAATTTTCTAAGTCAGTGAATTCTAAGTCTGCGGTCCCGGAACATTTCTGACAACTTATCACCTATATAATCTGTAATCTCGGGCGATAACACGTCCGTGCGCGCCGTACAACTGCGCGGTCCGAGAGATTGTACCGACGCGATTTTTGGGTTTTATTTTTTTTTTTTTTACCACTTATCCGCACCCATATGTATGTTCTATTTATGATAATTGTTGTCATTTTGAAAATGTTAGTTAGTTTTTTGGTTTACTTTTTTTGGCTATTTGTTCGAAATTCAAATCAGAGTTTCAATTCAAACGATAATTGCATATACGTATAATAGCTGTATATAGGTTCTACAACGGTTCGAGAAAAACTGAATTCTCGTTTTGTATAATTACATTTCTCAAAAAAACAATTATTATCATAATGTTTAACGTTTACACTATCAAATATTCAAGAATTTTTATTGCTATTTATTTTGAGTATCTTATGTCCTTGGGATATATTATTATTATCGTGCACAATATGTATAGGAATCCCAATATCAAATATGAGCACAAACTTCGGTGGAAAAGAGCTCTTTTTCGCCCCAAAAATATTAAACTATATAAAAAGGTTTTTATAACATTATTTTGACATAACAGAAATATTTGTTCTCTCATCAGTATAGTCTATATAATAAAATAGAAGTTGAAACGTAGTTGTCCCAAAAAAAAAAAAAAAATTAAACCTCCTTATCATACTCGATCAAACTAATATATTATAGGTATATTTAAAACATTGTTAACGAATTTTTTTTCCCTTCTTCATTTTTATATTGTTATATGTTTTTTTTAGATATTATATACCTATATATAAAGTTTTTAATTAACTAATTTTTTTTGTTTTGAAATTCATGTTGTATATTATATTGCCCTTCTAATAACCAAAGATACCAACTGCAAACAGTATTTTGTTGTAAAAATTACATTTTTTTTTATATTAAGTACACAATCGCGGTATGATTGTACAGTAAACGAAATTTTAAAATCAAATTTTGAAACACTATAATAATATACAGCTTTTTCTATTATGAAAATTACAAAAGAGAATGGTCAAGTTGACAATAATAACTCGTAAACTCATTTATGACAATTTGGTAGTTACCTACTGATTTTTCTAACAGGGGGGAGGAGACAGTATACATGCAGTTTTAACAACGTGCTTTGAGTACTCGCAAAATCACCCATATTATGTCTTTAATGTATCATATTTAATAAATTGGTAAATTTTAAATTTCGCACTATTTAAAAATTTCAATATTATGTTATGAAAACAGAAAATGTATATTTTTCGAGTAGATGCATAATATATAGGTAGGCATGATTTGTTTGCATATACATTATATCATATCGCTATTAATAGTGCATATTACGAGGTGTGGGTCATTTTATCGAAGGTCATGACGTGGTCTAAGGTCAAATGATCGAAATATTATATACGATCGAACGTATAGGTTTGGTCGAAATACTCGAAAACTCGAAATAGACACGCAACATATAGGATTTATTATCTCACGTGAAATTCATATCTATAGCCATTTTTAAGTACTCGAAAAATGTGTCCTCGTGATTCTCAGATCTCATGATACAGATGTCAACAAAAGGTTGCGAATTCATGGTCAGATTTTCTTTTTTTTTTTTTTTTGTATACAAATTTCATTAGATCATCCAAATAGATATTCTTATATATTACATTACATTGTCCTTCGTTTTCATCTAATAAATCATAAAATATGTGTCGAATTATGTTAATTTGTCCACATAGAAACACAGCTATAAACCAAATATAAACCCAATGAACTAAAATAGAACTTAACACGTTCATATACACTTAGTGGTGCAATACTGATTTTATTCTTGAGTTTTCAGTTATATATTATATATTCTTTGACCAAAGTACCATTCGATCAGTAACCTCTGATCGCATCACTCTATCATTTGCGTGATAACTATAATACCTAGTGGTAAAATTGATGAAGATAGCCAAGTTAGTGAAAAAAATTAACCGAGATAAGTTAAATTAAATCCCTAGAAAAGTCTTCAGTTTTTTAAAGTTAATAGTTAACAAGTTAAGTTTAAAGTTAAAATGGAAAAAATATTATCTACAAATTAACTTAGTTACAAAAAGTTAATATAAATACATCAATAAAAAAAAGTACATATACTCGTATGTCTGTCATAAATGTACATTGTGTTATCATTAATATTATTATGAAGGATTTTATAACACCTTCTTATTGATGTATTATTATTAATTAATAAATTAACAGAAAAAAAATCAATATTTATTAGAAAAACTATACATAATAAAAATATATAAAATCAACTCGTATTAGTTTAACTGAATGATTTTAAATCTAAATCTAAAAATATATTATAAAGATATTTCAATAAAAATTAAAACTATAGTTTCAGTAATTCCTTAATTAGTCAGGAGAAATTGGTTTATGAGACACCTTTTCGAAAATTACGTTTTGATTCACTTGTAATATTTATTTTAAGTCTCAATATTTTACGATGATTTATTATGTGTTTTCTAAATTTAAACTCGCACCAAATTACTATTAATATTTTTCTAAAGTTAATAAAAATGTCAATTTTAAAATTCGCGTTTTTTATACAGTTGTTTGATATACAGATATGTTAATACTTATTATCAAATTTTAATTAAAAATTTGTTTGAATTCATATACCTAATATAAACATGATTATTGATTATACTACAAAATATACACCGATGTGTCATATTTTATTACCCTAATACCTTACTATAAATCGCATTAAGCTATATTGTCTCCTAATGACAAACATAATATTTATAATTTACTAGTTAAGTTAAAAACTTTTGACTTTTAAATGATTTTTAAATGACTTTTATGATTTTAACTAGTTATAATGCCCACTTTCAGTAATTGATAAAATAAAATGATTTTCCAGGCAATATACAGTGAATTAAATGAAAACGTTCTTAAAACTTTTTCAGAAAGTAAAATAACGTTTTGGCTGGGGCCATTTATTAGCTGGAAATTTACGTTTAATGAATATTTTAAAGATAATGTTTTAAGAATAAAATACAATATCAATAATAATGAATGCCTATAATATGTATAATATATTTTTGAAACAATATTAAAAAAAAAAAAAGAAAAGACGTTTTTAAAACATTGTTAGCATTTATTTACATATTAGTGGCGCGGGTACGTTGTTTAGGTACTGCAGTATATTATTAGCTTTTTATATTATTAATATACTACTAACCGCGCAGGTACTTAGTCGTCATGTAGTTGCTGACGAATGTAGTTATTATTTTATCGGTTACGATCGATTGACCTTATCAATATCTAATCGTCGTTTATTATCTAAATAGTGATTAAAATCGTACACCGTGTAGAAATTAACCTCTGGAACGTATTTTTTTAAAAATTTTTTTTCACAAAACTCCCAAAATATTTTATATACGCAATTTATTATTTTGAAAATGGAATCCCGAGCAATTAACGAGTACGCGCCTATAAACCTACGTCCTTGTTCCTTGTGAGGACCGACGTCTTAATTAGCAATCTTATTATATACACTATATAGGCACCTATATATATATATATATTATAACTGGACGGTATAACGAGTACGCACAAATAGACAGACTCCGAGTTGACAAACTGGACGACAATCAGCCTATATAGGTACTGATCTCAATAATTATATACAAACATAATAATATACTTACGTCGTCGATCGTATTTAATTGGTTAGACGATTGCTATCGGTTTTCGGGCCCGGTAAACGAATTTTTAATTTATACACGAAAACCTGCAGCACTATATCTACACGGGAATATTGATTTTAAGCGTTAATAATAGTAATGATAATAAAATAAAAAAAATATACGTATAGAAAAGTAAAAAAAAAATACCCAATAGTTTAAAATACTAGTATATTATATATATATATATACGCTTATTACACTTAATTATAAGTACTATTTTTAATGACGTAGGTTCGTCGTACATTTTTAAAATTAAATTACGGTTTATCAAATCGAATTCATTAAGTATATATATATTTTATGAACACACAATAAAAAAAACAATTTGGAAATAAAAACCGTCATGAGTATATTACATTTCGGTTGATTTAATAGCGAAGTCATACATTTTCATTTAACCCGTTCACATTTTGGGCCAAATATATGTACAGGTACGTTCGCTAATTGGCTTTAATTGCTCTGTTATAATAAATAGGCAATACAAAATTAAAAAATGTATAATTGATACGTTGATATAATATAATATTCATTTAGACGTGTCAAATTATCGTTTTTAATTTTCGACGAATTACTTACGATATGAGGTCGTAATGTTCAAGAATATGAACAAACGTACGTACGTATTGTATAAATAGCCTATTGTTATTAATTGATTTTTGATTTTCTAATGTATTTTTATACACGAATAGAATACAAATTATGGAAATTCGTAAAATTAATGAAGCATAAAAAAAATAACTACTTAAAAGTTCCAAAATAATAATAATAATAATAATAATAATAATAATACACGTTTAACAACAGGTGATAATTGTGATAATTGATAATAATATACGTATCTTTAGGTACGACATTTCTAATTTTGATCGATATTTTATATTTTATAGATCTGTAAATACCGATATTCCAGAATAATAAATGTACCTATATCTCATTTACGAAATCCGTGCAAAAACCAATGCACATACTAATTTTTTTTATCATCTTCACTCATCTAACGAATCAAACGGTATAATATTAAATCAATTACCTTTATGTAATTGGTCGGTGTTCAGAATGTACACTTGAAAATTGAATTCGCGTTCGTGGTCAGTGCGTAAAAAATTAAATCGTTCACGTTCAACGTTCATATTTTTTTCATATTTAATAATTTTCAAATGCTCACATTCTTTCAAAAAAAAAATATCGTAACAATATAATAATAATACATAATATATAACAGAATAGTAATATTATTAACAGTTCGACATCCACTTATTTTCCAAACTCAAACGTGCTCAGGTCTGCACCTTCGCATTTTAGAGGAGTCCAAGATACCTACAGAATAAAAAAAATCACATTTAAAAATAAGCAGTAATATTTACCGATTTACTTTATTTCAATTATAACACAGTGGATAATAATAACAATAATAACTTTTCTATATACCCTTTATATGGACAGCGAATGATATTGGTCTATTCGACAATAACCTATACAGTTGATAAGTAGTTATATTATCAGTAAAGCGGTCACGTGTCATGTTATTTGTAAATATAAATATCTAATGGTTTCCCGCGCTTAGAATGCGTATGCAGATATTACAATCGTGTGGGTATATATCTATTAGGCCGTTGTTTATTATTTATAGATATAAAATAAACAATTATTGTTTAATATTTAGTCCAAGAACCTAGTAAATATTAATCATAATAATTATGACGGTGATACCAACTTACGCGTTACTGTCACAACACTGTACGCCTATTTTAATAATAATATTCGAGGAGATTCGTTTTTTTCCATCCAGGACTATCTATACAATGTTGACATTATTCGAGGTCCGAATTACGTAAATAAAAAACACGTTTGCCAACAATAACGTTTGTAAATGTTTCACATATAAGTATTTCACCTAACCTACGTATAAGTGTAATGGCGTGACCTTGACTAAATACATATTTGACATTTGATTCGAGAGAAATCCCATCGCTATAATATGTACTAATATTATTATTACTATTATGTGAGCACACACATAATATTCTCGCATAGTTCATAATATTATTATTATTATTATTATTATTATAGAATATTTTTTAAATAAACATGGTTATGCACTTAAAAAAATACTGGTCTACGATGAGTACGAATAATAAAAGATATATTCAATGGCGTAATAAAATATCGTAGAAGGTGTATCGAAATGCAATTTTGTAAGTACCTATAAAAAAAAAAACATATAATTCTATTGGACAAATCACATTACGCCTTCACCGCAGCTTCTATATATTCACCTTTATGGCGTTTTTCTCTCTCTATATATATATATATATATATATATATATATGTGTGTGTGTGTGTGTGTGTGTAATAATATAGTGAGTGCAACAAATATAATAATATGTAATTGTACTGTGTCAAAGAAAAAAAAAACCTTAGGATATATTGCGTACGTTATCATATTTTTATTGCTCTGTAAGTTAACCAATTTTTTCAACTTATTAAATGAACTTATAATATTTAAAAGATGCGAGTCGAGTTAATAGTTAAAAGCAAATATTATAAAAAAAATCAAGTTAACCTTTTCATGTGATATAAATGCATTGAACGTATATATTATCATAGACGATGTACCTGTACATGTACTAGCTCAGCATTTTTATTGCTTGTATTTTGAAAATAATAGTTGATAATATGTGTTATACTCTTATATAATATACAGTCTAGTTAAGTATTCGAATACAATTGTATTTAAATACTGTATATCAGAAATGGGTAACAGGCGGCCCGTGTGCCACATCTGGCTCGCAGTCTCTTTATATCCGCCCTGAACTGTTTTTTGATATTTTTCTCGTTGAAAAATTTTCTAAAATTGAATTCAAATATGGCAAAATAGCAAGGTATATTGTATTTTGCAGTTGTTATCAGTAATAAAATCTATATTAAACCTAGATATTAGTTCTTACCTATTATAATATGCATAAAATATACTAATGAATTCGTTTCACATTAAAAAAACAATTTTAAATCTGGCCTGCGATCATTTTAATTTTAAAAAATTTGCCTTCTATCTACTTTGAGTTGCCTATACTGACTTATTATATTATATTCGTATTACTTATATATTTTTTCGTTTTACCTACTAATACTTGTCCATAAACCTAGATATATGCAATATAATTTTCAATTCCTTTAGACAACATAATCAAATTGACATTTACCTACACCGACTTCTCTAAAGCGTTTGACGGAGTTGACCATCGGCTACTTATTCCACCTCTTGATTGTCTTGGTATCGGAGAACAGCTTTTATCTTAGATCCATTCAGATTACTTAACTGATCGACTTTATTTTGTCTCTGTTTCCCATTTTATCTCGAACACTTTCTCCCCTTTCTCTCTCATGCCTAAGGATGCAGTCCTTTCCTCTACTCTTTGACCGAATCATCAAATCTGCCATTAATTCTTCACCACTCTGAGTTATTCATATTTTCGGACGACGTAAAATTATTCCTACGAATTAAATCACCCTCTGATTGTCATTTTCTCCAGGCAAACCTCCAACGTCTTGTTGAATGGAGCGACTCTTTTAGCCTTAGACGAGCGGATGTCTATCGAAGTCAGCGAGAACAAATCTAAGGATTGAAAAAAAGCATATACAATATACAGACAGATAAGGTATGTTTTCTGCGTATCTCTTAAGGTAGGGTTCGACTACAGTGACTGCGACCGATGATTTTGGACCGACGCGGCACGGTGACACAAATATCGGTTGCTACAAGAGCAGTCAAATTGCGGTCGCTCAACGACTATTCAAGTTAAAAATAGATTATTTGGTTTATCATAGTTAATAGTATGCAACCAACGATAAAATGACGTGATAACTCATATCAAACAGTTAACACTACAATATTCAAAATTGAATATATTCATATCGGTGTACTCCACTATGAATAAATTCACAAGTGAAGAAGACGAAAAATTGGCCGAAACCGTATTTAAATATTCGTCATTGTATGCGATCCACAGCATAAAGATCAAGAAGATTTAGATATTAAACAACAATATTAATAGGTCATTATCACTGTGGCCAAATTTATCATTTAGTAGCAGTCGCTGTCGCTCTAGAAGACACACCTATAGGTGACTTGCGATCGCAACGGCCACTGCGATTAATTTTCAGTCGCAGTAGCTCTAGCCAGTGGCGGTTTTAGGGGAATTGGGGGCAGGAAGCCATTCCCCTCCCAAAAGTCCTGAAAAGATGTAAATGTCTTGTATAATATACATTAGTTTTACAATGATCACACTAAAGTACTCGGTGGTTATATCTGCGTGGTCAGGGCTGACCCGAAGTCACTATTTATTGGAGGTCGGGGAGCATATGTGCCTCAAAAATGAAACTAAAAAGAGACCATCAACTCGATTTTGGCCCCACTAGCCCCCCCCCAAAGAAAAAAAAATATATTCAATATCTATATTATATTATCATAATTATTATTATATGGACGCGCCGTATTACATTACGGTGGGTTCGCTATTAAAAGAAAAATGTTTTCTTTTCGCACGTCATATAATGGTCGGGCTTATTTTTATTTCGGTTTATCTTATATTATATTGTAAGGGGGACGAAGATGGTTGACCGAGACGTGTGTGTTTGGGTATGTGTGTCCGGACGAGGGCCGGGTCACCCCATACATTCGGAGGCTAATGTATATGAGCTCTGGTTTTAAGTCGTCGGACATATATATATAGGGAAAAAATAGCGTACGTGGAGAGAGTGAAAACGAAAAAAAAAAAAAAAGAAGAAAAAAAAACGTTCCGGGGAAAAAGAGAAAATACTACCCAGAGCATTTGTCACGTCCTACACATGTATTAGAAGTCACCCTTGCATTATACTTGACTTAAATTGCCCCGGGCGTATCGCCAAAACATGCGATTTATCGGCCAAAACGATCGACAGCCCCACGGAATATTTGGCCCTTTTTTTCGGAGTTTTTTTTTTCCCCTCGCTCTCTTTCACTCCTAGCAAGCAATAAATCGGAAAATACTATACTAGTAGTAGCCCGTAGGGGAGTAGAAGCCACGCGCGCACGCCGCCGTCACCGTTTTAAAAAATTCATACAAATAATTCGAATTTTTTCCCCGGCCCAAATCGGTTCCACTGCAGTACAGGACAGAGTCAAATGTACAAATACTATAATGGCTTTCGCGTAATGTGTGTAGGCAGTGTTTTTCCTATAAATATTTTAACCCATCCGTAATAATATGTAATACGAAAAAATGGAAAAAAAAAAAAAAAAAACGTTGTCGTGGTAGTTATAGTTACTGTCGTTTTTTTTTTTTTTTTTTTATCCATGACGGTTGTCACGATTGTGGTGTCGAATCTGGGGAGATCCGGACCGATGATAGTATATGATGTATTTTCTGAAAAACTACCCTTTTTTTTTTTTTCTACTTTCACCGTTGTCTAAACTTCCCGTTTGTCTGCTGTAATACGTTATATAATAGGTATACATGCTGCACGTTTACTGCAGGGGTGTCATTGCAATAACGAACGTGTCGTAGTAAAGGATGACACATTTGACATGAAAAAAAAAAAATTACAAAAAAAAAAAATAGTAGTAGGCGGTTATTATTATCATTATTATTATTATTATTATTATTATTATTATTATTATTATTATTATTATTATTATTATTATTATTATTATTATTATTATTATTATCATTATTATCAGTATATCGATATCCTGCACAAATGTGTGAGGATGTATTATTGGTATCAAATAGTATACACTACTCGTCTATATAATGATAATGGCGTGTTATTCAAACCGCATCATCAACATTGTCATATGGTGACGGGATCTTGTTCGAGAATACATATAGGTTAGGATGGAAATGGTAATAAAATTCAATCATTTAATTATAGTAACGATACAAATGCAGTACCTACCTAACTAATTGTATGATATTTTTGGGTACGTAACAGCCGCTACAGGTTCGAATTTGAACTTATTTACACTCGTATGTTTTATGATATTATAATTATTTTTCAAATGGCGAAACACTTGTAAAGTATTTAAACATTTTTTTAATTTTTAGATACATTAATTATTTCTGTCATAAAACGTGATTTTCAATAATTTTCCGAATTTGAATTGTTTCACTCATTAAAAAAAAACCCCCGGTCAGAAGAGGGTGGAAGCACTTCGATCGTGGGACTTGTGTAGGATACTGTTGGTGGATATATTGAATTTGGAAACAATGATAAATCATGTCTTTCGATAAACATATAAAACGATTTTATCGATGTATATCGAGTAATACTGTCGCTAATGACAAAAACTAGCTTTTTTATGACAAAATTTAAAATTGCTATATATAGCTCGAAATTGGAAAACATTTAAAAATTCTTCACGTTGATATTGTACTTAAATACGTTTTTAGTGAAAATTTCAAGTCTATAGACACATTTTTTCCCTAATATTTGAAAATTTTCATAGCGAAATAATACATGTCGAAAAATTTAAATGGGTATTATAAAAATTTTAAATGGCTATTAAAAAAAATTTGTGTACTGATTTTTAATTTTTTTTTTTTTGAGCATAGCTAGAAAGACGTACTTTAAACATTATACTAAGATTTCAAGTCTTAAAACCTAGAGGGGAAATTTCGAAAAACTTTTATGGTCTTAATGTGAAAATTTGAAGACTTTTAAAACCATTATTCACAGAATTACAATGAAAAAATCATATTCGATTTTAACAAAATCACGCTTTTACCATTTTTCTTTAATTTTTTGGTTATTTTTTTCTCATGCGTTTACCGAATAACATGACCTCTTAAAAATACCAACTAAATCGAATTGTCTACCCGAAAATGGTGCTACATGTAACATTTAGTACACTCCTTCTATTAGAATTTTTATGTACGGACATAAAAAAAAAAAAAAATTACATCACTATAAAACCAATACAATCCTCACTACGCTGAAAATCTAGAAAAATACAGATCAATTTTTGTGAATTATTTTTTATTTTAATTAATTTCATAATTTTTCCGAGTGCTAACTAATTTCACCATACCTGTGTTCTAAAATCTTCACTATATGGCATATACGCTATATTTTATTGTATTACTCATTTAGAGAATAAATCTCTCTAAAAAATCAATAAATTAATCAAAAATATAAAAAAACTAAATAGGTAGATATAAAATTTTGAAATTCTCCATTTATAATTTTCGTCGATTTATTTCAGGGTATATTATTTCTTGTTGTCGGAGCGTTGAGTCCCCTACCGTAACATTTCCCTTATCGAACGGGACCCTTTTCGGTCAGTTTACTATTTTGGCTATCAATATAACCAAACAATATGTAATATATCTCTTATAACAACATCGATCGTTACCTATTTTCCGTGGTCAACTGTATGAAAACTGCAGTACAACACTATATCGTTATTTATTTATTTATTTATTTATTATTACACGTGTTTAATGTTTATACATGAGAAAACTAAAAAAAAAAAAAAAAAAAAATACAATAGTTATTACGATTAAACGATTGTATGCGTATAAAATATATAATTTTTTTAAATGGGACATAAATGAAAATTTGAATATAACTGTATAAATTTAGTGATATGATATATATTATGTGTATTACTGAATGCATTATTATGTATACACTATATACGATATAATTTAATAAAATATAAAATCCTGTACGATATAAAACAGGTTACTGGTCGAAAAGGAAAATATCCGTTTTGACGGAAATGTGTTACGCCCCTCAATGCCAATTTAAGGTTCAGCGAATGTTATGCGAAAATTATGCGTACGTGCTGATGAGAAAAGTGGCAAATATCTAGCGTATTATATACCTATCTATTACATATAAATTATTTATACGAGTTATAATTAATGAATTTCTCGTAATACAATAAATCGATGTACAGCAATTTTCTCGTAATTAGTTAATAAATTAACTTAATTATTATAATATTCTCTTCAATCGCTAAAATTTCAATTTGGTCGGTATAGATAATTAAACAATAATTTAATGGTTATGTTTACTTTGAATTTCAACTAATCGGGCATTTTCTTATTGTTTAATATTATTTATGTATTATTTGTGTTTTATTTTATACCCCCCCCCCCATCCAATAAAAACCCAATACAATAGGTATACTGTCCAATATTGGGAAGAAAATTAACAATACAAACCGAAAATGGGATTACACAAACCCTAACTATAATGTGATAAAACATACTTCTGTGTAATATATAATTATTATTATGCTAATATTATTATTTTAAAGTTTTATATTAATTCAAATTATTTTGAATTTTTTTTTGTATTTTCAATAATATAGCTTGAAAATTATCCAAATTACAGAGGAGTGTGCTGTGACTCTATACGTATGCATTTATATTATATATATATAAAAACCATTTTTTATATTTTAATTATTATTAGAATAAATATTTTAAATACGATATTTTTCTTGGTTTTATAATAATATAATTTATGATTATACACAGTAACGTATTTAGGGAGGGGGGCTAAGGGGGCAATTACCCCCGGGCATTACGTTTTTGGGGGCATCAAATTATAAAGAGGTTTTGAATAATATTAGGTAGGTACTACACATTATTATATTGTTGTTGGAAAAAATATTGTATTTTGGGGCATCGAAATTTTGTTGTGTACTTAGGGCAATGAAATTATAAATACGCCACTGATTATACGATTTGTAATGTCAAATATAACGCGATACTTACTTTTGAATAACTCGTCATTTTTTACAGTTTGTTTAATATTTATATATAGTAAATATGAAACTACTACTGCTTTACTCAAAAAAGTATATTCGGTACAGTTCAATATTTTAATTAGCGTTACGTCACTAAAAGTGGTAGTAGTCTGTATTTTGGAAATACAAAAATTTAAATATTGTATTCCGTATAACGTCATTATAATTTTACATGTTCTTCATACGAAAATGTGTTATCTTTACATAATATTATTGTTTATTGTTCGGCAGAGCGTTTTATGGTTTAATCGTTATCATACAACTCTGTGACCTGCTATGGCGGATCTAGGAATCAATTTTAGGGAGAGGGAGAATTAGTTTCCAAAATTGATAAAAATATGCAAAAAAAAAAAAAAAAACCTATGGTATAAATATATTACCTATATAAAAACTTCTCATGGCTTTTTTTTTTGTGGGAGGGGGGAATTTCCACCATTTCTCCAGCTAGATCTTCCCCTGAAATTGATAGCAAATTTTGCACAAAATTCCACTCGTTTATACACTATTAATTAGACTTTATATTGAATTTATCATATTAGAATAACTTACAATCATAATTATTTATTTATAATAAACGGCGAAAATTTTACGTGCCGACAAAAGTGTAATTATCATTGTAAACTATATGGACAAGTTCTTGATACTTATATGATTAGATTTTATCTATAACAAAAAAAAAAATGTAAAAAGAATTTTTATTTAGATAGGTACAACCTTTTATTTTTTAGTACCTAATTCGTTCAATAATGCACCCTGAGATTTTTTTCTAGTCAAATTCCAAAAAGCAGTGTTTTTTGAAAAAAAAAAACTATTTAGAATTTTTTCGCACTAAGCCCACGATTAGTTAAATGTCATTGGTAAAAAAATGGTTTTCTACGAATATATATATATATTATTTGGATTTCGGAAATCCAATGCGATTATTTATATATATTTTATTGTAATATATATAGGTAGGTATAATAATATGCCTATATATATACATATACCTATTTTAAACGTCAATATTAGGTATTTCAACGGTCTACTTTTCGTTAATTAATGTTTATTATATAGATAGTGTATGAATGTCAATTCGATAGAATATTATGTTAATTTGGCAACTGTGCAGCATTTCTGTGCAGGATATCCGGATATTGTTGAAAAATTAAACGTATTCGTCGACTGTTATTGTAATATGAAATTAAGAAACACGTATACTTACATAATATTATTATATATACCTATACCTGTTACATATATTACGTACCAAAAAAAAAAAAAAATGTTTTGAAATTATATTCTAATCGTATGTATATATATATATATATATATATATATAATGGTATATAAGTATATATATATATAGTAACCCGGGTAATATTTATAGTATTTATACATATATATTGCGAATAAATTTTCGTTTTTTTACCGAATAAATTCGTCTTAAACGGAACCATGTAAATACATTCGAAAAATATTCGCTTACGACGAGTTGATGAGAAAGTTTCTGAATGTTTTTTAAACTTTATATTTAAAAGTTAAATATAATATTATTATATGTACGGTCTGCAGATATATTTGTTCTATGCTATGTACGATATTATACGATATATATATATATATATAAGTTAAATAGCTTGAGGGGGTAGGAGAACGATTGGTCTTCCCCCCCCCCAAATTTTTGATTCTGTCGGCCAAATCGTTAGGGACCATTACCGATTCTGAGGGTCAGCAATGGAATCGGAAAACCGAGAGAAGTCGATGACTCTATTTTAGCTTATTTAAGTTTATACGGAAGTATATTTTGTCTTCATATTAGAAAAATTATTAATTAGCTGTTCAGTTGGCCAAAGTATTAAAAAGTGTAACCGTTTTTAAATTACCTCGCTTAGCACCGTAGATATATATATATATATGGGTTGTAATATAATAGAGCACAAAATATTTTTTTAAATCCAAATGCCTTTTTTTCGCGTTAGAATTTCGGAAAAATACAATATTTGAAATCTTGAAATTGATTGATATGAATCCGAGATTCAAATAAAATTCAATCGTTTGTGTTTAAATAAAGTATGCTCTGTACGGAAATAGCACGCAATGAAAACCGGTCGATTGTATAAACTCAGTCATCAAAATATTCATCTCCAAAATATACTTAAATTATATTATATCGATTATCACTATTGGCTTAATTAGGTAAATCAGTAAATGTATTATATATACAATGCATAGAATAATATATTTCCTCGCTACCGTTCGTCCTATTATAGGTGGCTACAATCTGATTCATTTTAATTTAAAAACTCAATAAATACGAATTAATTAAATTTGCTAAATATTACGTTTCAAAATGATTAAAACATATATTTACGCATAATATCAATTTAATGAACGCCTCACATTTTATAAAACAAAAATGTATCTTTACCCGTGAATTTTATTTAAATTAAAAGAAAATCGGAGGATAATGAGAATCGTGGATCGTGATGCTGCCTGTCCTCTAGATAATGTCAAATGGTTTTCGAATTGAAAATTATCAGGTACCAATTTACAAAATAATTTCATTTATCTGACCAAATACGGGCCGAGTTTAAAGTTAACCGTTTTATTTGACTTATTAGTCATTATCATTGGTGCGTACCTAGGATTATGCAAGGGGGTGGAGAAGGGGATTAAGTATAAATTAGACTATACGTTTTTACATTTTTTGTTAAGTTTGTTGCTCAATGCTCATACTCTTATTGAATCATTTAAAGACCCAGTTTAGTGATGTATATACAAAAAAAAATTTGGTTAAAAAAATGCATTGAGGGGTGTTTCAACACCCAAACCCCACCTGGTTATTATTACTGAGCTAAGTATATAGTCCATTGTTTTATTACTGCATGTTATTATACTGGGTGGGTTTTACATATTTTATTCAATTAATATTCACAAAATCTTCATTACTACGAGAATGAAAATTTAACACACATTTTAAGTAGGTATTCAAAATGTATATAGATACTATTAAATATGCCTTATATTAAATAAAATAAGGGCGGTTAGTAGGGGGTGGAAGAAATGCCGGATCTATAGAGTATTTTATTTTGTAGGCTATTTTCCGGGCGAAAAAAATTTAATATTCTTATCAAAGTTTGAGTGGAAGCACTTCGTTCGTTTGCTGATAAATTTATCAAACTTAAAACCAATGATAAATCATTGATTTTGAACGAAACTTGGTGTAATATATTATATATGTACCTATAATAATATAGTACTATTAATATTATTATCAAAATAAAGAGTCATTCAATAGGCAGTAAGTCAATAGGTACATATATATATATAAAGGGGATCAAAGTAATTCATTCGTTGGATATGTTACTGATAGTAAATGTATTGAATTTGAAAGCAATTTTAAATCGTTTCTTTGAATAAAACGATTCTGAGCGAAGTTCCATATAGTGTTATTGTCTGGTTTATTACATTATTTCGTTTTCTTTGCGTTTCAATGGCTGCTAAGAAAATTGAAAATTAACCCATTTAAAATATGTACTAAAATAAATTTCCTAACGAAACTATTTTTATCCGATAAATTATACTTGACTCCTTCTACTCAAAAATATTATATTAAACAATAAACATACAATAAAACCAATCGAAATTCAAAATTGTAATAAAATTACTGAAAAATCAGTAAGCATTAAAAAGTTTACGTCAGTATAGTAAATACTCGGTGTAGGTGAATTTCAAGTTTCAGAGATTTTGGCATTCTAATTTTCCAATTTATGATCGGTAGTTTTTCTTTTGGATATTACTTAGAAAATCAAAATAACGAATTTTACAAAGTATCAGCTAGAGTGAATTTTCTTATCAGAAAACGTCTATACTTTTACTTAACTACCGAAAAAATGTATAGGTACATAAAAAAACAGATAATTGTAAATTCAATATTATATAATAATGCTACGCTCAGAATTAAAAATTTGAACAATTCATATGAAGCCACCATACTTAACATAGCATATTTATTTGTTATTTTTTCATTTATGAAATATATGTAGGTATTGTTTCTGTAAGCTTAAGAAAACTACTTGAAAAATCAAAAAAAAAACTTCCAGAATTTACTATCTACCTAAAGCGAATTTGCTAACATAAAAATTCCTATTTTACTCCTTCTACACGATAATAGTTCTTTCAAAAAAAAAAAAATAAAAAATCATTGTAAAATCAATAGTATTCTCGTTAATTTTAATAACGATTTTAGAAAAACAATGTCAAAATCCACAAAATAAAAAAATGTGAAAATAATTTCAAAATCATGCCCTGCAGCTCTGCCAATAATATCTATAACAGTGCGTTTCACTTAATGACAACACGAAATATTTCAACTGGACGACCTCAGCATGATTTTTTTTTTCAAGTGCATATCTATAGAAGATACTAAAATACATATTTTGGGACTGTTTCCAACCTTCTTGGTGCAAATAAACCTATATTTTTTAAACGTCTATTACAATTCATTTTAACGCAAAATTAAAATATAGACCAATTATTTTATTCGAGTTGCATTGAGTTTACCACTATAATTAATATAATAGTATAGTTCTAATATCAAAATTGATTGATCTAAAACTATAACTACAATTTAAACGTAATATGCAGTTTTTTTTTTATTTTTTCAAAAGTTAAAAATCGTTACATATTATTATTCGATCATTTTCCATGTTGATTTTGCATAATGTTTTCTTTTAAATGGAATCAAATATGCACTTTAAATATAGAAATTTGAATATATATATATATTTTTTTTTTATTTAACAGATTCGAAAAACATTAATTTTGAAAAGATTACTTAATTATCTAAATGGCATTATATAGAACTGTAGTATTTTTTTCTTCCGTTCAAACTGCCATGCGCAGCTGCACGAATAATCGTATATCGCGGTAAACGACTAAATACACATTTCGTCTTAATTCATACGCGCGTGCATCTAATAGGTATAATGTAGATAGTATAATATATTATAATAATACGTTATCGTACCTATACTTATATACAAAATATAAACTATAATAAATTGCGATTTACACAAATCATATACTTACGTAGGTACATACCATACCTCTACAATAGATCCGCGGTCATAATTTTGTATTTTTTTTTTCTTTTACCGAATAAATTCGGATTTTCGTTTGAATTTTAATAAAAAAATTATTTACATTTTAACAAATTCTTATACCACATTTCCATAATAGCTTACGTCTTATATGTTTATCGTGTAATAGTGTATTTTGAAATCACTGCTGGCTCATAGTCGAAAAAACACGTACGTACGTATATACAGTATACAAACCTAAGACTAATCCCGCTGTAGCTGTACTAGCTGTACCTACCTGTATATGAATATATATATATATATATATATATATATATATATATATATATATATAGCGCAATGGTGTGCGTATGCCAAGTTTTAATGTATACCTAGGTACATATACCTAGGTAGATATACTTAGATACATATACCTAGGTACATAAATACGCGAAGAAGATATTTTATATTTGATAAAAGTTCTCGTGTATATACACATACACACATATATATATATATATTTATACAAAAATGTGATTGATTTATTGTTTCAATCTATATAGTATCCGTCGTATAATAATAATATACACCTGCCTGTATATACACGCAGAAATAAAACCGTGTAATTTAAATAACCTTGTACACGTAAATGTTATCATCATATCCATATCAATAATAATAATAATAATAATAATAATAATAATAATAATAATAATAATAATAATAATAATAATGATAATAAGTACATGGTATACGTAATATTCGTAATATATTATCATTAGGTGGTTCCCTTGGTTCCAGACCGTTTTCGAAAAGGGGTAGATAGATAACGGCGACAGGTAAACATGCGATAATATTCCAGTGAATAGTGTCGATGGACCGAAATATTATAAGACGTCGAATGGGATACCTATAGTGGTATACGCTGTTTTTTTATTTTCTCGTTTATTCTTTCGTGTCTATATAGGCGTTTTTTCGTGAAGAAAATTAAATAATACGAAATGGTTTCAGCTGCGTCGCATTTCCGAGGAGAGGAGAAACTGCAGTGGGCCGTATGAATCGCGCGAGCGTAACCGGATACCGCGTGGTATCAAACACGCGTGTTATTCGTTGTTTTCGTATAATGGTTACATATTTCGGTTCTCCTCTCTGATCTAATACCGATTTTGCATAACGCGTACAGGACGATGATGTATATCGTGTAACCGAGACACAATTATAATACACGATCAAGCACCTATATATGTACACATTATATAATACACTGTAATAATCTGTCGTGACCGAGTTAGAATCTCCTATCGTATTTTTCGGAAATTCCGAATATCGCATGATGATTTTTCGCTTAAAACGTTCTATTTCGTCGCGTTATAAAACGTCTACGTCGGCCACTATTTCAGAAAACGATTCGTGCACTACGATTAGTACACTACTGCTGCGCATAGAGACGGAAATAGGATATTTGACAACCGCGGGGAAAACGTTAAGATTTATCGTATAAATCGTACCCCCCGGAAATTGATGAGTTCACTTTCAAAACCACGAATGAGCTAATGAAAAGAAAACAAGCATAGAGATACCTACGTGTTTATCGCTACACCCTCTTCGAATATTTGTACTGCACACTTGCAGTACAAGTGCAGTGGTTGCACTGCACTTTGTGTCGTAGTGCACACTAAAACAGTGGCCGACCCACCTTTATATAATATATACGTACGTATACATACTATACATATTGTTGTAACGTGGAATTAACAATAATAATATTTTGAAACAATTATTGGTCGTGTACTCGTACATTTTAAAAAAATAGCATTTTTCCGAAACAATATATTTTCAATCGAATTTTGGCCACAGTCGGTCAATATGTTGTAAACTGCTGTAACCACATACCCGTAACCACCAACCGAGCAGGGATAACGCGTGTGTAATCGCGAAAAGGACATATAGGTACCTATGTACTACGCACGCATTTACCAGTGGCTATTTGGTGGGTGCACGCGAGTCGTGGAGGACAATAACGCAATGGAATAATGGGAATCGAAAGAACGAAAAAAAAAAAAAAAAAAAAAAAAACCCCGTTCAAGGTCGGCAAGGGACAAGGTCGTGGCGTTGCATCAATTCTTGTCGACGAGATTTCAAACGAGACGACGATATTATTAATATCTTCGTATAGTGTTTACACATTTAAAACATGTACGATATTTTTATACGAAATTATGTAACTCGACAAGCTGTATAAATACACGTCGTGTCATATATAGTGTCACGATTTCATATATTTTGACCCTCCTATATATATATTGGCACATTAATATTTTCTACGATTACACCAGTATTCGAACGGACTACAAATGTGAAAATATAATATAATAAATAAAAATAAAATATAAAATTTTCAATATTTATTTTATGAATATTGAAGACAATATATACCTACGTGTATATGTGTACGTACTATACCTCAAATCTCGATTAATCGGAGGACACTCGGTGTAACCCGTCCCAGCTCCGAGTCCTGTACATCGTGCAACTATTGCAGGGAATGTTTACCCGTGTCATTAATCGTTCGAAAATACCGAATTAGGTTTCATGCTCTTTCAAAAACTTTTTGGAATCCGTGTAGTCCTATTTACAAACTGGGAATTAGTTTCTTTCAATCAAGACGGTCAAAGGGGTACATACAATTTAATGAAAGTATAGAATAAATTTTGGAAATATGTATACCGTCAATATATAGTCTCTCCGTGTTCGTAGGACCAACGCAGTGTAGCCTGCAGTGTGATCTATAGTAGTCTAGAGCACTCTAGAGAGTATGTCTACAAGAATAATAAAAATTTTACGATTATATTCTTTCAAAATACTCGAATGACTCTCTTTCGATTATAAAGAAATATAATATTGTAATCCGTAATAGGATTATCATGTGAGGGATGAAGGACCCCGAATAATCTTTTGAAACATTTTTTTTACATTCACAACGCCATATATTAAACATTCTGAAACGTACTACATTATGTGAGCGTTAAATTATATTTCGAAAATAAATATATAAGCGTATAGACACTATAATAAGGACCAGAACTACGGGTTGTTGAGAGATTCGTTAATCTTTCGGGACGTCATATAATAATATAATAAATATACGCATCGCACGGTACTGCCTTCGTTATCGGACACCTAACAAACAGTCGTTACATTATTATCAGTAAGTCCGCGAGTATAAAGAATCCCAAGAAATCAAAATCCCCAAAAATACTGAAATATCAAATTAATTGATTAGTGTATCTAATCACATACTTTACAGCTAGGTAATAGTTAGGTATGATTTCAAATCTTTTTTGGATATGAAAAAAGTCCAAATTATGGATTTTAAATTTTTAAAAAAATTTAAATGTACACGCCAATAAAGGTATGTAATAGAATATAAGAGTGATCCATTGGTCATTATTTGACCGTTTTATAAAAAAAAATAATTAAAGGGCAGAATTGTTGATATTTTTTCAAGACAAAAATATCCCTTTCTGAATTAAATTAAGTAATTTCTATTATAATTTATATCAGTAGGTATATCTTAAAAGAATTTAAACCCGTATTTTATACTTATAAATTGAGTAGTTACTTGTAGATATAATTTATGTAAATAAAATAAAACCCAAATCCACAAAAATTGTATTTTATTGTAATTTGTAAGGTTAGGCTAAGTGGCCGTCTTCGGTGCAAAACACAAACATGATTATGTATAGGTTTTTTTTTTTTGTTATCTAATTTCAACATTGATAGTATATGGTATTTTGTGTCAGCCAATAATTGATAGGCAAAACTGAGTATTTTAGAAAATAAAATGAATTTTCAACTCATTTCTTCCAAGACATGTCCGTGCTAACAATTATAGTAATAATTACTCAGCGCTGTTATCATGTTTTTGTAACCATTTTAATCAAACAAAAAAAAAAAAAAAGCGTAGATTATGCAAAACTCGTAATACGAAAGTTAACACGGAAACTTTTCTTCCACAACGCTCAATTAATCGTGTTTCTTATCACGTGTTGTCTGGATGTTGCTCGGGAAATGAGGAAATTCTATATATATATGAATATTTAGTTAATATTTCTGTGGACCGGGTAACCTATATACATAGACCAACTCGTATACATGCAAATAGGCTCTCGACGACACGCCGAAGGTGGACGAAAGTTTGTTTTACGACGTTTCAATCGAAATCGAATTTAATACCTCGCCGGGAATTTTTGCGAAATCCATAATGACGGGCTAGGTAGGTACTATCTATTTATAAGTTATTGCCTACACCGCATCATCGACGAGTGTGTATTACACAAACACCTGTAGACGGCCACCACTATTGCCAACCGTAAGGAGCTTGGGTTACATTTTCCCTGCCCCCTACCTAAAAAAAAAATAAAAATATCATCCGAGTGTACACTTAGATAAGAAATATTATATATTATATATTATAAAATATTGTGAACTCGTGACTGGTTTTTCGAAACGTCCGCGAGCCGCTTCGCCGCCGACCCTGACCAGATTCCGAACAATCGATTGCATATTATAATATTATATATATATATACCGATATGTGTATGGTGTGGCCTTGAAACACATAATATTATAGTGATTTTTGATAATATATTTTAAAATCGTAACGAATGCTCCAGTTTATATATTTTTATTCGTATACGTATTAAAATATAATAATATCGTTTTTTTTACAAGGCGTATAAAACGCTTAAATATATATAGTTGGTCACATTTAGATATTTACTAACCTATAATATACTAATTATAAGTTATATACGATTTTAACGTATTTTATTATACTGTGAACTCACGGAGTTTGCGTACAGATATTATACATGTCCATTGAAAATTCATTTTTCTCATTTCGGAGGACGACAAATTCATCCTTACCGTTCGTACGAATCCCAGTTTCGTTGTTATTTATTTATCAATTATTATACGGGAAAAAAAAAATTTTTATTTATCACGATTTCCTAACGTATAAAATTACCGTCATAAGTGGGGTACAGCGAAATACGTATAAACGTTAAATATTATGTAGGAAAAAAAAATGAATAATCGAATGTAAATTTGCGAAATAAGATGGCTACAATTATTATTACTATAAAAACAAAGTAAATAATTAATAATAATAATAATAATAATAATAATAATATATTATACTATACAGCGCGTATAGGTACGGTTTACCGTCAAAGCCGACACTATATTATAGTTTTTTTTCGTAATATAATAATATACCTAATAAAATATAATATTAATGTACTTACGTATGATAAGATACCTAACCTAACCGTCGTCTATATCGATTGTACTAGAATATATGTCACATTCGCATAACGAAAGTACCAGTAACGTTTATATTTCAAAAATAATGATATCGCATTCATCCAGCGATTATTAGTAAAATAATATTACACCGCGTCAAAACGCCGTGCGAATATAGTACAAAAACTGCATTATTATTTTAGGATTCACTACATCACGCGCGCGAATATATTTTCATGTAAACACTGCGCTTTTCCCATCAGTTTAAAATATTTAAAAAATCCTCGTGGGACACGGACAGCGTTTGAAAATTTAAAATACATAACCTATATATTCCATATTATTATTTAGGCCATGATATTATAGGATTGCAGTTTTTTTTTTTTTTTTTTTTACCATCTTAACTGTTATTTGCATATATATATATATATATATATATATAATTATAATATTTTACACGAAAGGAGATCATCTAATCGAGGTTATAACCGCTCTCATAAAATAATTCAAATATTTTCGTGCTACTATCTATCTATTTATATATCATAGGTGCTAATATGCTATCTTCATGATTCAATGTCGAGGGTAACTGCTGATATTGATAATCGACCATAATAAATTATGTAAATATAATTGTAATTTTTATAATATCTAAAATCTAAATTATAAAAGTACATTTTTATGTAAATAACCAGAGAATAATTCAATTTTTCTACTCTTGTTATTGTTGTATTAGAGAAGGTATGCATATTAAGAGGATGTCAGCCGGGCATTTCTAGGGGGTTCTGTATATACGCAATTTTTAGAAAATTTTAGAAAATCGAAAATCTATCGATTGAAAAACAATTACGTGCATTTTAAAAACGAATAATAATTGGTCCCTTTATTATATCATTTTTCATAGTGGTTTTTTTTTTTTTATGAATTATTAAAACTTTATTGAAAATACTACTTTTGTTCATTTATAACAACTTAAAAACATCGTAGAAAGATGAAACATAAACGTTTTAGGAATTATTAAAAAACTAACTTTTCGTTCTAAATTTTTTTAAATAAATAAAACTCTTAAAAAAATTTAAATATTGACAAAATATCTATGTAGAGTACTAGATAATGTTGTTATCTATAATTTTGTTTTTCATTTCATATTTCTAATGTGTTTATAAGTTGTTGAAAACGATAAATTCTAACATGAGTTTTTCATTGAAAATTGTTTGCGTTTATATCCTCTTAAGAAGACGTCGTACGTATGGTTTTTCAAAGGGTTCTGTATGGAAAATTTTGAAAATATGTTTAGAAAGATGAAAATTCAACAATTTAAAAATATGACAATATATTTCTAAAGTAATTTAACAATAGTCTTGTGTAGGGCTCGAATTGAAAAAAATAGAAGAAGGGGTACTCTCGATCTTTCAAATAAAACATTCTTTCGAACTACGTATACTGTAAAATATAATTATTAAAGGGGCTCTGAAAATATTACGAAATAATAGAGGAGTTCCATTCCTCTGTGCACCCCCCTCCCATTTCGAGCGCTGTTCTTGTGTCAATACCATTTATTATTATCGTGTTATCACGATCGATATTTATCAAAAATGAAATGTTTACGCATTTTTCGTTTTTGTCAACTTTAGAATATATAAAGTAAAAAATAAATTATAGGGAACATTATCTAGCGCCCTACGTAGCCGATTTTTGATATGTATATTTTGACACGTTTTGTGAGTGTTATGAATTTTTTTTTAAATAACTATAAATACTATATACGCTAATGCGAGGTTTACATTGAAAATGTGTATGACGTCCTCTCATGAGAAATTATCAAAATATTTTCCTACTATAAAATGAACTACACGAATGCGTGTTTTAACAATATGTTCTTTGCATATATCGTATGTTTTATAGATTTAGATTTCGAACGATTTCGTTGTTATTTTTGTTTCCATTTTCCATTTCGGTTTAGAATTCAAATTTTACATTCATTATTACATTGTTATATTATTCGGGTTATGAATAAATCGGTATCAGGCTCTGACTTATCAATTTACGTCTCTATTTTTACATTGTTATTAAATAATATAATATATATACTTACAATAATATTATCTACACGACCGTAAAATATATACCGTATGCCGGATTAACGCGTAAAAACGGCACGGCCTCGGCTATTTATGCATTCTATTATATATACGCACAGAATGATAGGTACTATTTATATATATATACTCTTCTAACTATACTCGTATATATATAATAAATATAATAATAATAATAATAATAATATATATTATAATGTTTTAATTCGAAAAGTTTTGGGGCCCTCGGAGAAGCGGAGAATATTGCACCCAAGAGACTAAATTGTTTTTTTTTTTTTCACTCGTTCATTTCATTCATCGCATCCGTCCGTTCGTCCACGCCGCTCCTTCGTCCTGCACCAGGATACCGACCCTTCGCGTTCATCGAGACTTTAATTCCCGCGAATAAAAATTAAGTCATCGTCGAATATCTTCTTATGTACTATATAGTATACATCCACGCACACTGCACAGCTACCCCTTTTTTTTGTTACGCACACCGGTAGTGGTATTTCCACTCGTTTTAATACGACTATATACTATACACTATATACTCGTAATATATATATATATTTAAATATAATATAAGGACTGCTATTTTATGTACGAAAATCGTATATATATATGTATATACACGGAGGAACGTCGAGGGACGACGAAGGACGAAAGAATCGGAGGGTGGTGAAAAAACTTCTCTCACGCCCTCGTGCCGAAAACATAAAATAAAAGGGTTGCGAAATGCTCGTCCGATTAATTAATATAGCCGTTAACTTCATTTACTCGGACGAGAAACAGAAGCCGCGATAGTCCGCGCCCGCACCCCCGCCGCGGATACTAGTAATATACAGGGTGAAATGTTTAACGTACATATTATATAGGTAATCTCGTTAAATAGCGACAATTTCTGTTTATTTTATCAATATTGTGTGATTGGAAATTAATGTTACATTACATTTTATTCACGAAAAATATGCATTTTGGCAGGTAGATTTTTCTTTTAATTTTACCATTCAACTCGTTTTTCAGACCGAAAACCGAAAAACCGAAAAAAAAAACCGAATATTGAATGGACAATTTGATAATTATAAATATTGAAAGTTTAGATAATCGGATCGATGTGGAGAGCTAAAATATTATACCTCATACTAGATCCAGGACGCGCAAAATGCTACAACGAACAATAAACTCTATTGGTTTATTAGCTCATATATGAGAAATAATCACCCTGTATACTCGTTTAGCGCGAGTTATTTACTCACCCCGACCCCGTATATATGTATATATATATATATATATATATATATCACGTATCTTTAAGTTTGGCCGCGGCGGTGGCGACGAAAAAGGGGAAATGAAGGCGCAAAATGCAAAAAAAAGTAAAATAAAATAAAAAAAATCCTGTTAAAAACTGCACGTCGAGTTTATAATAAATATTGTTCTCGCCTAATTAATTTTTTTTCTCTCGTTCATTAACTATATAATATTTTCGTAAGTCGTAACCCTCTCTCGCACGAGCGCTATATACTGTTCCTTGTACACTTATACAGGGCTGTAGATGAGTTACCGATCTCGGCTTTCGGTCTAGAACACATGGTGCGCGTCTAATGAAAGTATAAGAACGCGTCATTGTATATACAGAATAATGCATGCCTATATATTACGACGACGAGAAATAAGTTTGCATAAGATAATTTCACTTATCAGTTCCCTTCTGGAGTTTCGAATTTCAAACTCGTTTCCACCGAAATTCCATCGTTTTTGCACGACTACATTGTCTCGGGATAAGTCATAGCCACTTAGATAGCAGCCATAGAAACACTAGCCTCCATTCAAAGTATAAAGACCGTCCTGCACACAAATGATCACCTATTTAGGTTTTCGGGATGTCTTACGCACGACATAATTATTTTGAGTTATACACGGAATTTATCCTTATAGCGTTCAATGTATGTTCTTCGTAACGTCCTGTATAGATAAATCCTGTTGTCATTATGTACGTAGGATACGATGTTAGGTTCTGAATAGAACTATCGTAAGTGGGTTTCACATAGTTTCTGGATAATTGTAGTACTATTTGGACCGGAACCGTTTAAATCGATTCATATCGATTGAAACTGAAGCTCCCATTTAAATTAATGTCCGTCAAAATTGGTATTTAAGACTACAAATAAAACGGTAAATATATGAATTAATCATCAAAATATTAAACAAATATAAATATAAAAATCGACTTTCAAAACAAACCCTTTATAAGTTATAAGTTTATTATTATTGTTTTTTATTATCGTATGACGTATATTACGTTATATCATAAATGGTAACATTAAATACAAAATAAAACAAAAAACAAATATAATTGGCATGTTTACCTACCACACATAAGTTATAATCTTATAACCAGGTTCAATAACTCTCCGAGAGCTTTCGTTCAGAACCCCATTTTTTCTTTTAATCCGCCATGATATTGTCATGTTATCTTTGGATAATGATCGTTCATATCACTGGGAATGAATGGTAATAGCTTGTCTGTATCCTTCCGACTTTTCTACATGTACAAAAATAGTTTATTTCATTACGATTGAAACCACTTGTTAACGTAGGTAGCAATAAAATAAAAAAAGAATCCAACTTTATACACTGAAGTTTTTGTACAACTATTTCGCAATTAGTCTCAAAAATAGTATGAATATGCTATATAGAAATGATAATTTGGCACAATCGAAAGTTCAAATTTGAAATTGGGAAATCCATCGTTTCAATTTCCTTTTCTCATTATTTGAAATAACTCACGAAGTAGTCATACAAAAATAGTGGATCTTAATGTACGAAAATCCAATGCTTACATTTAAAAAATAGTGAAGGAGCTTTTAATTTAACATGATCAGCTGTATATGATTGATGAACTAGTTCTCTAGTTTCTTATCAATATTCAATATAAGTGTACACAGATTTCATTCTATTGTGAATTCTATCTCATACTTGTAAAAATTTTCAGCATTTTTTAAGCTTAGAACATACATATAAGTTTTTTTATATACAATATTGAAACATAATTGATACCAAAATTTAGATAAAGTTACGTTCGTTCAAATATTATCAATTATTATTAGTTAGATATTTAATATAACCACTTATAAATTATTTAAACATAAAACAATCACAAAAATATTATTTATGAAAAAATTTTACAGATCACACTCTTCATTACAATATAGCGTATAAGTTAAACAGAAAATTTTTATAAACTCGTTTATATTATAATGAACAGAACTTTTTTTATACTCGTATAGGTACCTACTATTGTTTGATTCTATCTGACGCAAATAAAATTAATCAGTTGCCTACTGAATAAATTTTCGTTAGATATAGTTCTTTAATTTCTATGTATGTATAGCTCGTATTCAATAATATACTTGAGAAATTCATTTTTGGATAAAAAGTTCGTCTTTCTTCGTTACTTTCTAGTCATGTTTATAGTAAAAAACAAAAAACAAAAAATGCCATTTTGGGAAATAGTTTTATGCATTGTTGTCGGAGTGTAAAATTCTATATTCGACACGTACAACAACTCGATGCGTACTAATAGTAGTTTAGTGGCGAATGTCTTATAGGACGTTTTTCGCACGATTAACATTATAATATGTAAATTAACGCGTGATGTGTTATTAAATAATAATTATTATAAGGCTTCTGTCGCAGCAGCGATATTCGGTCACAGGGCACAATTTAAATTATACAATGTATATAGTTTATGTACAATGTGTATATTGTTTTTTTTTTTTTGTCATGTAGAAGATAAACGACAGTATGGTTTATGATTGGAACCATAACCATAACCATGCAATTTATATATTACACTTATATTCTTTAACCACAGGCCAAAATGTCTGTATGACTGTCTATGTATAGAATTGTCAACGGGACCACTTGACACGTACGTCTCTGATATTCATTAGATTCATAAACGTGTAATAAATGATAACAATTATCAGTCATTATCTTTTACAGTAGTAATGGATCGAGATCGTATAGAATTGAACGACTTGAACATGATATCAAATCTTGAAATTTCTAAAATTCAATTTTGCAATTCTTGATTTTCATAAAAATGATTTGGATTTTAGAGTTTCAAGATCATTGTTTTTTATTTAGTGCACTTTAATATTTGATTTATAAAATTATTATAAGGATATATGAATGATAATTATAAAAATTAAAAAATACTAAATTCATGAAATAAAAATATTATAAATAAATATATATATTTATAATAAGTGCTATTATTATAATTATTATGACCAAATATATTTGTATTTACATTGACTATTTTTCAAATGAATGAGTTTATAGTTTCATAAAGTCTCCAATAACACCAAGATCTTTTCAGGATGGTCGCATAATATGGTATTTTGCGACTCGCAGATCGTATTTAGAATGGTCCAGTGTTGGTCCTCGAATTTCCAGGACGGTTCTGATGCAGTTATAGACTCTTTAATGTTCAAGTTGAGACCATATTACAGACCATCTACGTAGAAACTATTACAAGGAAAACATATAAAACAAACAATATATATTTGAAACATTTAAAAATGCTCGGAACAATTACAGTAAAATAAAAATAAATACATAGTAGAACATCGTAATTTTCTAAGTAAGAGAACGTTTTTTGGTCATATTAATACGAGTAATATAGACTTATTGTATTAACTAAATAAACTAAGCTACTAGTCGAAGAAATCTCTCAAACAACCTGAAATGAAAGAGAGGCATTTCAGATGAAAAATTAATTTTCTACTCATATGATAGTTCCACACGACAATACAAATAGGTATACCTATGTTTTATTGTTTAAAATATGATGATAACAAACAGGATATGCACGGAATATTAGGTGCGTTTTGCATATCGCATATTTTTTGAACGTATCAATGGACAAGAAATGATAAGTAAGTGCAGTCATTTAGTTAATAATATGTCCATTGATTGTACAGCCTTTCGGCGCAATTATTGTTTTATACTAGTGCTGAGCATTCCTTTAAGCAATCCGCAATCCGGATTAAAATATACAATCCGAATTCTGAATTCAATCCGTTTCATCCGGATTTCTGATCTAATCCATTAATCCTGATTGCAAATCTAATTCGGACTGTGGATATAACCTGTAAATCCGAATTTAAAATCTAATCCGGATTTATAAATATATTTTTATAATCATAAAAATGATAATATAATTGTCAATTTATAGGAAAGTTTAATACCGCTAAAATGGTCAATCTGTATTTCAATCGTGGTTGTTATCATTTGTTTATTTTGCGCTTATTTCGTAAAAGTGGTAAAATATTTTTCCAGTTACATCTTGTGCAAAATATAGTCGTGTGATCCATTAATCCGGATTAAGCGTATTATCAGTCGATCCGGATTTTTTCTGAATACGATAATCCGGATTGAAAATGTGAGCCTTCAATCTGGATTTCTGCTGTTATCCGGGTTAAAGAGATTATATCATGTTTATCAATCCAAATCGACCCGGATTTATTATCAGGAAACGGATTCATCTGGAATATGTGCTCAACACTATTTTATACCTACACGCGGCGTGCAATATACCGCGGTTACCGATCAAATATTGATACCGGCCCGGTGGCGAACGTACATTACCCACAAGACAACCCCGCATCTGTAAATCTTCATTTTCGCCGAGGTCGACCCATAAATATCCACCGTCTTGGCTGCAAGAGGGTCTACTGGGACGGTCGTTTATATACGTATAATATACGCACTCGGCAACATTATAACTCATTTTGACGTACATATCATCCACTGCATGCACCCTATTTGGACGCCATTTGGAGTATAACACGGTTATAGAGGCCGCATATCATGATTTTGAACCGTTATTTCTAATATAATTTTGAATTTAAAAAAATTATTTCAAAATACAGGTTTTAGATTTTTACGAATGTCCAAATTTGAGAATTTAGAATTTGAATATTGAAAATCACTTTTTCTATGATCGAAAATTACGCGATCGAAGATCATGTAAACGAAAAAAAGGGATCGAAAATTATTACCACAATAAAAATACCGAAGAGGTATTTTGAACGAAAATTCCGGAAAAAAATCGGTTTTTTACCTTCAATAACTGAATAATTTTCTTAAAAATAAGGTTCTTAATAATTCGTATTTTCTTTTCTTTTTTTTTTAAATATATGTACTTACCTATATTATATGTGTTTCTGTGTTCTAAGATAAAACTTCTAATCAATTTTATAAAATGAGAAAAAAAGAACAATACAAAAGACAATGAAAAACAACAATATTTATTTTGATTTATGATATTTATAACTTTTCTTTAAAAATTAATTATTAAAGCGAAGTCGTATGAAGAAAATTTTTCAAGTATTTCAAAACGTTTTAATGTAAGATTAACATTCTGTAGGTATAGAATAATAAATTCTATATCTTGTATGTCAATTTCGAATTTACTATTTTGACTAATAATTAGACTTATTATAAGTATAGAAAAAAAAAATCGATCACCCATTTTTTTTTTTTATATAGGTATAAATATTTAGGTATTATGTGAGATGTTTTATTTTTCCCGTCTTATAAATCGGCCTGTCTCAATTTAATCCTGGCAAATAGTTACTTGCGGAAAGACGGATTGAATGAATGTTTGGGACTACTGCAAGGGTGGCCGACCCCCAAATAATTGGGAAATTAAGTCGATGATGAACAAAAAGACGTTTGACAATGATTACAGTCGGAATTTTATAATTGCTCTGTGGATATTTATATAAATAATATTCGGATTAATGAATTAATTGATTTTGACACATTGTATTTTAATGTGTTTTTATTTCTAACTAGCTGAATTATTATTATTAGCATGGCTTCAACCGTGAAAAGTTTTGCTTGGTTTGTTTCGTGTGAAATAAAATATCATCATTTATAAATAAATGTTATAATTTTAAAACCTTCACATTATATGTACCAATGTAACAGATTGACAGTTTGAGCTAGGCGTTAATTAACAATTAACACCAAATAATTTCTTTAAAACCAATTTATATAATGAAGAGGTCGTAAAAAATGGAAATTCTAGATATTCTATTTTTTCCCCCGATAAAAGATTATCTATAGAATGTTTAAAAATCCGAAGTCGATTCGAGTATTTTAAATAGTAGTTAGATAATTCGTAAATTTTGGGTGGCGTCTTGTAAGCAAACTTTTAAGTAATAATTAAAAATTCCTATAGGTCTTAAAAATGATTCGATTATTTAGATTTTTTATCGTAATTGTGAACGGGCATTTTTGATGACTTCTATTAAATTTAAACCTTAACTCGAAAATCAATATTTAAACTTTTCAAAGTGTCAATTTTGAAAGAGAGAATAAATAGGAAATTCTCAAGTATTTTAAATTTTAGCAATAATAGACCATCTCTCTAGAACTTTAAAAAAATCAGAAATCAATTCAGATATTTTAAAAGATAGATAATACGCGAAATCGCTTCTATTTTATTACATAGATAGTAAAAAATTATTATTTGGACGTTAAATATAACATAATAAAATATATAATAATAAAAATAATATAATATATTGAATAATTTTAAAACTTTCACTTTCTATATATACTAACGCAAAGGAGAAATGTAATTAACTGTTTATTCATAACAATTACTTCTTTTTCCTTCTTCTTCCTCAGCTTATCGGCCCATTAAGTGCCATCGCTGCCATCACAAAACCTATCCATTTCTTTCTATCGTATGCGTCGTCAAAAGATGACTCTTCTTCTATGTTTTTGATATCTTGAGCTATAACGTTCACCCATCGGGTCCTTGGTCTTCTTAATGGACGTTTTTTACTTATTTTGTTAACTAACACTTCTTTTATTACTTTTCCATTCGCTCTCCAAACATGGCCGAACTATTCTAAACGTTTGCTTTTTATATATGAAATAAGATTTGGCCTATTATATAACTCCTGTAGTTCTTGATTTTTCCTTCTTTCTTAAGTTTGTGATTCTGCATTGAATTTCGGGCCGTATATATTTCTCAGTACTTTTCTTTCGAAAGTCATTAGTCGTTTGCTGTACATACAATACAATATAATAATAACAATTACACATACATTAAATTGAATATTAAAAGGCATAAAAACTAAAGACAATAATCTTATTATTGTTATAATTATAATTATCTAATTATAAAACGCCTACTGACTTTTGCTATGGAGTGTCGTGTTGCCTTTGTCCGTCGGTCAGTGTATCGATAAGAGTATCGGGCATTCTGTTTATTAAGTGTTCTCACTTAACTTATAAGCCATAGTCCCGCAGACGTAATGGTGGTCTACGTATTCGTCCTGGTCTCTGTCCTTACCCAGCAATGATTGGCATTTCTTCCACGTCGTTTGGTGTCTCTTCTCTGACAATTGGTTTTTCTTCTATGATGTCTTCTTCACTCAGTTGCTCTCGGCATCCTCCTGACTATTCTTCTCATAATTTCTTTCCCTTCCTTCCTCGTCTATAGATGTTGGTATTGATTCGTCCTCCTGGGGTAACTGTTATCCTTTTAGATTTGATGCATGTACTGTCGTAGCGAATTGTCACTCCCCCCCCCCCACATGTGTGTTTGTAGAGTTGCGAGTTGGTGTGATGTCATGCGGAAGAACAGTGGTAATGATCAAGCGTCCTTGGTACTTAACCTGTAACTTTGTTGACCCCCCGATTACCTCTACTGGTCTTTGAATAACTTCACCTATACTACACTGTACTGGTTTCGCACGTTTCTTATTGTATTTTTCTCGCCATAATTTATGTTCCCTTTTAATCTGAGTTCGTACCTTGTTTCTAAATTGGTTTGTATTTTCCCATTTTTCTTCACTACCTAGTTAAATGGTGTAACGCATCATCAGTAAAACTAGGATAGTACCCATAAAGTATATGAAAATGGGTATCTTCCATAGTTTTGTTACGCATGCGTTGTTCAGATGACATTCGACTTTGAATTTCTTATCCCTTGTACGATCACCTCTATAATTTTTTGTGATACCGGTTCAATGGTGCTATTTACACCGTTACACCTGTCCGTTTGATTGAAGATGTTGAACTGATGTTAATTTGTGTTCGATTTCATTTTGATCACAAAATTCAGTAAATTTTCTAGAAGTATACGACGTGCCGCGATCACTTACTATTTTCTTCGGTACACCATACATATAAGTACAAATTCCTTCAGACTGATTAATACATCTTCTGTGTTACAGCGCTTCACCAGACACAATTTCACATACTTTGTTAAATTATCAATTAGTACTAAAATATGATTATCAACCTTTGTAGATTTCACAAATGGACCTATATGGTCAATATTAATTATTTCAAATGGTCTCTTCCTTGGTGGTATTGTGTGTGACCTAACTGGGTGTTTCCCTCTTGGTACTTTAGTCAAAATATACTCATGATAACTCCGTAATGATACCGCACATACCTTATCATTCGTGCAAAATGAAGAATTTTCAACACTATCCTGTCATTAGAAAAATGCCCTGATATGTCATAGAAACGCACTAATATAGATTTACGCATAATATCCCGTACACTGACTAACACTGACTTCTTTGTATAACATTCCATTTTGTAACAAAAAACCTTTGACTGCTAATTGGTCTTCAATTGAACGTTCTGATTCTTCCCAACTTAGGATCTCCATAGTCTCCATAAGTCTTGTATCAATGCGCTGCATCGCTATCATATTTTCTTCCTCACTAAGTAGTACTTCTAGTCTTCTTTCCAGAACTTCAGTTTCTGTATCCATGGGTTTATCAATGGGCGCTCTGCTGAGGGCATCCACATATCCCATTTTAGTCTCCAGTCGATATCTAATATCAAAATTATATCGGCTTCATAATGCGGCCCATCTCAATATCTGAGGATTCGTGGTACGTTTTGCATTTAAGTGCATTATCGCCTGACATTCGGTAACTGCTGTACTTCGTTTTATCAATCGAATCCGATGTCAATTAGTCCTGCCTTTTCTTCGGTTTTATTTATATGTACTCTTTAATATATTTCTCGATCATTTATTTCTGACCGACTATATTAAAAGTGGTTCTCTGCGCTGAACAGTGTTTACTAGTATGGCCTTCTTTCCCACACGTATAACACTTCAACTGTTGACGTGGTGATGGGTGATCGCGACTAAGGTGTCCATATAATTGACAATTATAGCATTTTACTTCTTCCTCATTCTTCTTAAACGTACTTGACATACGCACTGCTTGATCAAACGATGTAGGTTTCCTAATATTTTCATCCAATTTCTTCTCAAATGTAGTAGTATTACAGTTAATTTCTTCTTTTTTATCGTCGTACTTCAAAGAAGTATTCATCGTTTTCTTGTACCGCTCTGCACGTTCAGCATTTATGTCAGCAAACTCACGTATATCATGTAGTAATTCTTCCTCAATTTGGTGAGTTTTACCCATAAGTATATTGCATTAGGCCCTTCGAATGAAATCCAATACATAACAGTTTATTCCCTTGGGAGGTCTCTAAGTTCAATTGCCAAAACATTCTTATTTTTTCCTAACATTTTCCTCATTTTAATCTAACCCTAGTGGACGCCTACTGATTTTTGCTATGGAGTGTCGTACTGCCCTTGTTTGTCGGTCAGTGTGACCAACAGTATCAATAACATAATATAATATATATATATATTAGTATACATATACTAATTTTAATAACCTAAATATTTCTTTATTAATTTTTTCATTATTTCACATTAAAACTTGCGATATTACAAATAGGACGAAACGCTATTTTTAAATTATTATAAATGACATTGAAAAAAAATAAAAATAAATTAATTCGGTTCTACTGAAAATTTTTCTTTCAGTCGATATACGTTCCTCGTTTTAATCCTAGACAATCGTCGATACGACACATTATACCATATATTATATATATATATATATATATTATAAATCTCTGACAATTGGAGTGCGCGGGTGTACGCGAAAGGTCGTTTCACCTATAGACGATACCTTATATACCACACATTATTATTGTACTATATTATAATATATATACATGGTATATTCGGGTCATTCGACGTGTTTTAAACCGTTAAAAATACAATCTTTTATCGTATAACATTATTGTTCGGTACGGATCCCTTTCGTCCCGTATAATATATATATATATATATATACGCCTATATATATATATTGTATATTATATTCTATTATATTTCGGTTTTTTTTTCTGCTCCGTCTGTTTTTCACCTGGCTCGTGTATCGGCGACTCCTCCGGGCCGGTCACCGCCCGTATATTATATCCGCGGTAATCTCCGGACCCGACGGCCGAACACGTTCGCAGTCAATTTGAGCGCACAGCACGCATGCGATGCGGTACGGGATGCGACACGAAGGGACACGACCCGATCTCTCTCCTCCTCTCTCTCTCTCTGTCTATCTATATATCTCTCTGTGTTAGTGTTTTTTTTTTTTTTTTTCCACAAAGTCATAGTATTCCAATTTGTCATCGTCGCGCACACACCGTCGGCATATCCTTCGACGTGAATTGTTCGCATTCCGTCACACAAAAGTCGTATTTCTTGTCTCTCGACGGACCCCAAACACACACACACACACACACACACACACACACACATATTATATATATATATATATATATATATATACACACATATATATATATACACGTGCATGTATATATTCGTAGAGACCGCCGATAGCAATTTCCACTATGCGTGTGTATTTTTTCTCGCTTTTTTTTTCGTTCATTTTTCGTATTTTCACCCCATTCCCACCATCCAGTTCGCTTTCGTCCACCCCCGACGACGATGAGATGCCTGGCGCGTCGTCTTTAGCGCTTGTGTTTTTAGTCCGCCCGTCCTGCAGCGGCTAGGACCCTCGCCGACGACCGCGGCATTTTCATTTTCCCTCTCCCGCCGAAACGTTGCAATCGCTCTTGGACGTGTTGATATCACCCACGAGAGACAAGGGTGCGAAGTGTCCGGTCATATATATATATATACATTCGTACGTGTATATATATATATATATAGTGGATTGTCAATGGTTCGAAATCGGCGAGGGGACCAAATCAAATTTGATTAATCGAAAATTTCGAGTCATCCTGATGATTTGTTTTTTATTTTTCATTTTGGATTCTGAACGTAGCGTGGGATCTAGTGGTTTTACAATAACGTTTATTTTTTTATTTTTCTGTTAACACTTTTTCTACCACAAGGAGTGCTCCAATCTTTACAAGCTTCCCGGTTTCCGGTAGCGAATTACATCTAGTTGGTACTTTAAAAAGGTCATTTTTCGATTTTCTCAACAGTTTTTTAATGCGTAAGGAAAAACTACCAAAAAATGACGAAAAACCCGCAAAAATACGAATTCGTTAAATTCAGATTTTTCATTTCTTCGTAATTTCATAAGATCATATTTATTTCTACATTTGATCTCTGATGTAATGTTAAACATAGGTAGGTACTGAGTATATAACGAATATTAAGAGTTATGAATACTACACCGAAGCTACGCTCAGAATCGTTTTATTGAATGCAATGATTTATCATTGCTTTCAAATGCACTACATCCAATAAGAGTATACTGCCCAGTAGCGAAATTCATCCACCCCTACTGAGTACTGACACCCAACGAGCCAAGTGAACCTTTTTTTTCTCTCTAGATTTAAAGCGATGAAGAATGTATCTGGTGATTCCAGGATGGAATTTCAGCATTATCATACCGTTAAATTAATAATTCACCCCATATATTTAAACTATATATAGAAACACAATATTTTCTTCGGCAGGGTGACAATAAAACCTCAACAATGTGATAATTAGATACATGTCAGGACGTTTAGGCCTCTATCACAAATTTTATTGTGACAATATTAGACCTGCAACAATACTCAAATTTGTAAGGTATTGTCATCTGCGGTCCTGTTGTCCCTAAATTTCGTTTAAAAAATAGGTACATTTAAGAGACATCATGGCCTCATTCGGAACAATCAGATCATATGTCAAAATAGGTTATTATAGGTCTTCCATGTCCTAAATGCCCTCCTTCCAGCTGTATTGTTCATTTCCTCACGTTTCCTATAAACTAAATAGACTGCTGCGCATACCTGACCTCTTGCCAGTTGTAACGATCTGATATTATTATTTTGTTTACAAAAAAACGTTTTGTGATTTCTTCCATTATACCATTTTTTTTCTTATGTTTATTTATATGATATTTACCTTTTTATATCATCTCAATAGCAATTTTAAGATATAAATATTAAGCTGAAAAATAGATTTGTGTAGGTTAGATATATTTTTAAAGCAAATGCAGAGAATGATCTATTGTATCGAATCCTAAAAATTGTTCTTCAAAAACGATTTAAGAATATTAAGATCGAACATTTTGAAATCCAACTCATTATGTCGTTATATTTTGAATAATTTTTTGAACCCTGTATAAGAGTATTTTTCGATTTGATAGAATAAAATAATTTCGTAAAGTCGTGAAGAGCTTTGAGTTTTTTGATGTTCAAGATATATCATATCTATTAAATACCTATATATCATAGACAACAGATACAATCAAATGTTATTCAGTCAATTTGTCAGAATTTAAAATGAAATGTTCTATATTTAAATAAAATACAAATCGTTTCAATAATATAATGTTTAATAAACATACTTTATGTATATTTGTAATTTATATTATATAATGTTATTGAAATATTTTTAGAATATTGTATTGAAAATATTTTTTAAACATTCGTTTTCCTGAATGAAAATGTTCAGGACGCTATCCACACGTTTGTTATTGTCTCTGTCTTATATACGCACAACATAGCAAATCTACGTACCGCATTCATCACAGCTTATTTATAATTAATATAAATGTAAATTTACCTATTATCGAAGTTTTAGAGGAGAACATAAACTGTACTTTAGTGTGGAATTTTCTTTTACTAATTTTATTTTTTAAACAAGTTATATAAGTAGTTAAATAACTAATTTTTTTTGAATGCATATGACTAGTTTCAAAAATACAATTTAAAAAACTCCACGTTAGAGCATAGTTTATGTTCTCCTCTACAAATTTGATAATAGGTGAATTTATTTTAATACTAATTGTAAATAAACTGTAGTGTTATAATGCGGTACGTAGATTTGCCATGTTATGCATAATATGTGTGACAAACGATACAACAAACGTGTGGATAGCGTCCGCTTAAACATTATTATTAAAACGTACTTTTAGGCTCGTGTTTTTTTTTTTTTTTTTTTTCTAATTATTTCAGGACATTTTCTGTATTTTAATATCTAGGACGGTAATCGGTAAAAAACGACACGGAGATAAACGACATGGAAAAAAACGACTAAAGAATAATAATTATAACCTAATTTAATAATTGGTCATGATAGGTATATATATGTTTGAGTAGTTTTTGATGAGGGAATAGACGTAACTTGAAATATTTATTTGGAGTCAAGGAGTAACCCTCCCCTAGATTCCATATAATGTTAACTACACTAAACTGTAGAACTCAATAAAATTAAATATAACTTAATTAAAATAAAAATAAAAATAATACAAATAATTTTAAAAATTAATTCACAAATTATTAAGAGGGCATTAATAAGATTGGCCTTTCAAGTTTACGGGGGGGAGGGGGGGCAGCTACTTCCTCTCGTTCAAAGTTTGCGCTTATGAACCGGATCCTGGGCAGCGGCGTCATTTCAATTTTTCATAGAGTGGGGCAAAGATTGTGTTGATCGGCCCAACGCAATAAAATTACTTCCTTCATCAACTTTTTTCTTCCAATTATATAGCAAAGTTACTGCTTTAAAACGTAAATAAGCAAAAAAAAAAGTTCTTCACATTCTTCGCAAGGTGCCTTTGCCGGCCCCCTCCTTAATATTGCCGATAGGCTTTAAAAAATCAATCAGGCCCGCAAAAATCGATCGGGCCCCACATAAATCTTAGGATGGGACAAATTCCCCCAAATGACATCCTTTGTCCTGGAGTAATCATTGTTATAAATTTATACATTTTTTATTATAATTATTTTATTTTCATTTATAATACTTACAAGACATATAATTAAAATAATTATTATTATTATTAACTACATTGAATTATCTATTTCTTCCTTGTGATTTTACTAATAATACGTAAAAATTTTGATGATTTAAAAAAGAGATTAAAATAATTAAATTTTCTAGTATAGTCCACGTGAAATAAGACATATTTTATCTACCTATGTGTTTAAAATTTCAAATGTTGTCGTTTTTTTCCATGTCGTTTATATCCGTGTCGTTTTTTACTCGTGTCGTTTTTTACCCTTGTCGTTTATTACCGGGTCGTTTTTTTCCTAGATTCATCTAGGACATGCCTACTGCCGCGGCAACGCACGTCCCGCGAGACCCGTGACGATCTCTAATAATTTTTTTATCTCTATACACCTATCAGATTCAATTTGTTACTATTATTATTTTTAATTTATTAAATTTTCATTCATTTTTTTCAACAGCGATTTCAGTGACAACCGAATAAATTCCCGTCATTTGTCCGTGCGCCGAGCCCCGGGATCACGATTACACGGAACCGTCGCGGTCGTCGTACGGAAAAATGGGCGGTTAAGCCCGTTTCTATTCAGCAGTGTATACGTTTAAAAGGACGTTCGTGCATTATAAACGATATGTGATAAGTCCTAATCGTATTACGCGTACAAGCCTACTGACGTGATATAAATATATAATATATATATATATACAGGTATATACAGACATTCTTAATCGAATTATACAATGATAATCGCTATATATAGGCGCATCTATATTACGCATGTGGGATCCATTTGAATATTTTCAAGGGAGAGGGATTTTAGTTTTGCGATAGTAAACAGACCCGTGGGAAATTTCCCCCACCCCCTTCAATTCACTAATCAAAATTCCTTACACGGTGTTTTTTTTTTTTTTTTGTTTTTTTTTTAACGATTGCATATGAATCTAACCTAATAAGTTTACACAATAATAGGTGATAAGGTGTTATCATAATCTCGATAACATTATTATCATTTTAAGCGAATGCGGGTGATAATGTCCAATACGATAATACCTCCTTTACGTTTAGCCTGTCGGTCAGTGATATGGGAATATTTTATGTATTTTTATCATTCTGCGTGCTGTTTGGTATAACATACTGTTATTTGTTAAAGTATTAATACAGTTAGAGTTAAAGTCATGCAGTATTAATAGTATTATAGTACAAAGTAAAATACTTTTAATATAGGTTTCGGATTACGTTTTGTACTTTTCCGTATTAAATAAACCGATCAAAACATGAAAATATATAATATGAATTCGATCGTATTTGAAAGAACGGTAAAAGGACTCAAGGGCCTATATTATGGTCAAAACTTGAATTTATTAACATGAGATTACAAAAACTCGTAACTCGTGATTTTTAGAAATTTAAAAAAAATTAAAATCTTTTAAGGATTAGGTTACCTACTATTTGCTCAAAAAATATTTTACTTTGTATTTAAACACTTTATTTTTATCGGTATTTAAACATCTTTTAATAGTATTTTTCACAAGACCGTCTGTAAATAATATAATATAATGTCAAAGGTTAGAAATTATTAATAGATAATTAATTTTGTCTATGTAAAAATATCTTATCGAGATACATTTCTATTCCATTAACTTCATTCTGTACCTATATAAAATATTATTATTTAAACAAGCTTATATCAGTTATATCTAAATGACTGAATATATATTATGTAAAAAATGAGGTATGAGTAATGAATATTTATATAAGCGAACTATTGTTTTAATAAACTGTCGAGTAAAAGTGAAAAATAACATTTTAAATTTTACTCTGCCCTGTTTTACTTATCAATAATTCTATTAATATTCTAATATATTAATAGTTTTTCTAGTTGAAAAAATAATAAGTTATAATATTGTAATAATAAATAATAGATAATTATATTCATTAAAAGTTATTTACAGTTTTAATATTAATTGTATAGAAAATATAAGATAATGGTGATCATTACTTTTTACTCTAATATATATATTGAAAATTGTATTTTGTGTATAAAATATAACAAAAATGTAAAAAAAAATTGTAGTAAAGTAAATGGCTTAAGGGGGCTTAAAGGAGCTTAAGAGACTCCTGGTGTAAAACGTTTAAAGTTACATAAACATTCAAAATTGTTTTTTTTTTTTTTTTTTTTTTTTTATCGAAATATAAAAATATTTTTTATTATATTTTCACCATATATTTATTTTACTTCTTGGTGGAAAAATCAAAAAAATCTGAATATCTAATATATATCTAACTTCAAAACTTCATGTTATCTAATTTTGAATCTGAAATTTTTATATTGTCGACAATGTAGCTTATTAGCGTGCAACCTGTAGTGCATAATTTTTATTGAAATCAAAAAAAAATATTTTAGTAGCTATTTAAATTTATAAATATTTTTTAATGTTTTTAGTTCATTTAGATTTTAGATAAATATGAAATAATTTAACAGAAAAAGTTATAGCATCAATAGTTATATAACAATACAAGTTCATTGCTCAAAAAACTATAAGAATATATATTTTCCAATCTCCACTCCTCTAAATTAAGGGGGAAAAACATTTTTCACAATTATAATATTATACTCATAATTGTATACACAAATGGATTATACTATAGTGATTACTGAATAAATAATACACCTCTACTTGAAAATGGTTGTGTAAAATTTACAGTATTAGACCATCATTTATTTTATACAATCATTAAAAATAGATTAAAAAATGCACTTACATTAAACTTTTACATGCATCATTGAAATATATATATAGGTATAATATATATATAGGTCAAATTATTAAAAAAAAAAAATTAATTAAATTTATTCCATATGTTTTATCTGCGACCTACATTTTACTCAATCAGCTAAATAAATAAAAAGACCCTTCGCAAATAAAAATAGTATATAAATATATTTATATTTATTTAAAAATTAATGTTAATTCTCTTATTGACTTATGTACATATTATATAAACGTTAATTTAAAAATTTAGTTACGCTTAAATAACAATAGTTTACGTAAAACGAAATTTATATAAGTTTAAAATATCGCCTACATTTTGAAATATCATATTTCAATTTAAGTCCAATTAATTATGAAATATATTTTCAAAATATTTTCAAGACAATCTTAACTTAATTAGTATGTTATGTAAAAACGTGAGATAGGTGAAGTTGCTTCGATTGATAATTTAAATAGTGTTTATATAATTATTGATTAAATAATAAAACAATATTTCTAAATCATAATTGTTTCAGTAAACTTCTTTACTTGACATATTTCAATAGTGAAAATTTCATTGATGCTTTAAATATTTTAGTGAACTAAAAACATAAAATATAAAATGTTCATACAACATTATCATTAAACCTATTTCTATATTGTTTTTATCAAATTAGAAATACATTAAAAAACAAAAAAAAAAAAAAATCGAAATTATTAATTAAGATAATTAATATTTAAAAGTAAATTTTATGAAACATGAAATTATTGTTATTATTATTATAATATTACATATATTATAGGTAGTTATTATATTTTTAAACTTTCGTAATTAGCAAATCAGATAGCCAACGATATTTTTCTCGCTGAAATGTCAAGCCGGCCATAATTATCAAACCCGTCCAATCATTTGGTAGCTATTATAATATGCTTTTCGTAGCTATCAAGAACCATCTGCAACTCTCCTGTTATGTGAAGGCGCAAAGCTGAGTATGTTAGAGTTTGGGAAATAAGAGGATGTAAAACTGTTATTATTTTTTTTTTTTTCAAGTACAATATAATGTATTTATTTTATTTTCCCTTTTATTGCTGAATATATGGCCAGTTATTCTATTAAATTTTAAGGGCAGGCAATTTAAGGGAATTTTAAGGCAATTTAAGGGCAGGGGAATTTATTAAGAATTATTATAGAATAAGGCCATAAATTGTCTGAAGGCCAGTTTGGCAATCGCCGTCTCGCCGACGTTGCCAGGTCGCCGCTTGTATCTACTACTTTTAAGTATAAATGGAAATCCCGATATATCTTTATCTTGACGAAATTCGGTTCACTGTTCAATCGCCTTTATCCGTATTGCTAGTGGTGTATTTAGGGGTGACTGGGAGGGGGGAAATGGCCCAGGCATCACGATTTTGGGGGTAGCAAATTTTAAAATGTTTTGTTTGAATATATTATTACTTGTAATTGATGTTTTCCTTAGCTTAGGTAATTTTTAAGGGGAAGTTAATTCTTTTTTTTGCTTATTTTACATTTCAAAGATGTATTTCCCTCAGTATTTTAGAGACAACAAATTTTTGTGTATCTAGGGCAACGAAATTCTAAATACGTCACTACGTATGGGGTTTCGCTATATATTATGCTTATATAAGGGACCGTATTTAGTGCCACAATCTTTGCCATTTTTCAGACATAAATGTTTACATTATCTAAATATTCCAACACTAAATGCTTGTAGGTATATGTGATTAATATGGATAGATTACGATTTCCTGTGTACTGTTTTCAACTGCGTATGTTTTACATGGCAGAATAAAGAGCAAAGTTGCCGTTGTTCACAAGCTGCCATAATAATGATATATTTTTAACATGAGTTTACACTAGAGTGACCATAATTATTGGAAAATTAAAAACTGGAAAAACAACATATCATTCAAAAATATCAATAAGCAAATAAGAAAAAAAATGTTATTCAAAATTGTCTTATAAAAATCATAGAGTCGCTTAAAAAAAGTGTAGATAAACAGAAAAAAATGTGTTTTTTTCTGCTAATTACATAAAGACGAGACAAAAACAGGACCTGCCTTAAAAAAAAAAACAGAATAATTAAAGTAATAAAATATGTGGGGACAACGAGACGAAATGCTGGAAAAAAAAGACAATCCCATTTTATACGGCATGTATGGTCACCCTACTTTACACCGATAGAATGAAACTTAAAATAATTTACAAAAAAATTCTATAGGCCACACCTATATAAACTGGTGCCGAGCACCTAATCCGGATCGTACCGGATTGATAAATACGGTATAATCTGTTTAATACGGCAATCCGTATTAGATCACAAATCCAGATTGACGGATTATACGACGAATCCCGATTACGTTACGAATCCGGATTAATATGGATTACATGACTATATTTGATTAATTTTGAATAACTGAAAAATGAAACCATTGATTATATAATAATATATAGTATAGATAACTGCAATATCAAATATACTGGGCGATGAAAATTGCATTGAACTTTCTATTTTCCAATAAGTTGACTAATAAATTTACGGATTGGATCCGAAATCTTGATTATAAATACTTACAACCCGGATTTGCGGATTATCCACACAATCTGGATTATATTTGCAGTCCGAACTGGCGGATTGGACCCGAAACTCGAATTATATTTTCAATCTTGATTGTATTTGCAATCCGCGGATGAAACAGATTGGGTCCAGAATCCGGATATTGTATATTTCAATCTGGATTACGGATTGGTCAAAGAAATGTTCAGCGCTAATAATATAAGTCACTCGCGGACGGTCCGATTCGAAAATATCCAGCTGGCTTACGTCGAGTAAGTAACGGTTTAAGGGTACTTTTAGTCCACGTCCATAAACAACTTATTTCTATTCACAAGAGTGTACACGAGATTAAGCGTTTTAACGATTGGGTGGCATCTGTCGCGCGGAGTTTCGGTGTCAAAAAATAGATAAATTTCTTATCTGATGCGTATGCATTTATTATATCAGTTGGCAACGTTTTCTAGCTTATTTCCGTATCTTTACCGTCTTGTAGCAACAGCACGGGCAATCGTACGGCCGACACAATAGACGGTCGTAGGCAATAATCGCACATCATCACCGATTTATATATTTACATTTATAACCTAACCTATAACCGGCCGGGTCCTAAATTATATAGTTCCGACGCGCGCGTGTCGAATCGTCGTAATTTCCTTTGTCGCGTGCGATTCATTTGCACGAGATGATAATAATATTATTAGGTACATTATATCATTTATATATATATATAGTCGGCTTGTCCACATAATATATACGCGTATATCATCACTGCGGTGTCATTACGGCCAATTAGCGGGCGCACCGGTTTATCTAGTCGACGGTATAATCGACCGTTAATGTTATATAGCCGTACGTTGATTTATTCACGCTACCGGTTCGCTCGCGATTCTGTTAGTGTTTAATATAATATATTAAATTACTATTATACTCGTTTTTTCTACATTCGTCATATTGTTTTTTAAACGTTTCGCGTGTGCTCGGCTAGGTTACCGAAAACCGAAAAAAAGTCGGATGGGAGGGGGGACCAAGCGTATAAGGGGTCCCACTCAAATCCTCTCTACCCGAGAGCCGTGTATAATATAGCATATTGTTTCCGAATCGATCATGTCGCTATTTCTGCTGTTTGCAGGAGAGAGCCGAAAAAACCGAAATCCTTATACCGATATTAGCCATACCTATATTATAATATGTGATCCGGGCTTTAGAGTTCAACGACTTCTTCATTATGTTTTTTTCTTTTTTTTTTTACATAACGCGGAAAAACAAAATGTTAGTGCCAAGTGCGAAACAAGATGTTTTATTATAATTTATATTGTCTTCGTATGTATTTTATTACTTTGGTCGTATTTAATTAGTATTAAGCATTATTAGATGATTTAAAAACTAGTTATTTTGTGAATTAATAGATCTTAGATAAATATACCTTTGGTTCCATAAGTTTTTCTAATAGTTTCGGTAATGTACTTTACTTGGATATAGGACGATAATAGTCAACTATCGATTTGATACCGGTTTTCCATAGTGGACTTACAAAGCTTGATTTTCATCTATTAGGAAAAAGTTTAGAGATTGAGAGAATAAATAATGGATTGGAGGTAGTTAATGAATATTGACACATGTTTAAAAATAAAAGTGGGACTATGTCTGGGTCTGGCATAGGATCAAAGCCTATATTCCGAAGTTCTTCAAATACTTCAGAAATTGATAAGATACAATGTGACGAATCAACAATTTCATTCAAACCTTGGAATAAAGGTTTTCATCAACAACCTTAGGCGTAGTAAAAACTAATGAGAAATGTTCGACAAATAAAATAGCGGTAGGTATCTAAATGGTTTACAGAGCATTTATTTCCCAAACTCATTGCCGTAGGTAAATTATGGTCGTTTTTAAATTTTTTTTATACATTTCCAAAATAAGCATGGATTAGAAGATAAATAATTTTGAGCACGTGTTACATATATAGAATAATATTTTTTAGTTAACTTTTTACATTTTAATCTAATATCGGAAAATTTTTCATAATCACTTTTACTGGATGACTGTTGAAGGCTCTATGAGAAACCTGTTTACTAAATAGTAGGTAATTGTTTTAGTTCATAGCTGAACCAATGAGGAAATTTAGATATTATAATATTATTGTGATAACTCTAAGATCTAATGTGAAATATTCGATGGCTTATATGATCTACACTATCAAACGCTATTGGACATTTTCCATCATTAGTAATAGTAATTACTAATATATTATTATTATTAAACATACTTGGTACTTTAACTCACTTAAACGTTTCTAAAAGTGTGTTTTAAGTGTTAAAATATTAAATAATATTAAATATTATATCTATACTATTTTATTGGTAATTGAATTTATAATTCTCTTCTCACTCAATTGAAATGAATTATAGTTACTATATAATCAAATTCGTGTTATTCGATAAAACATAGTTAACTCCATGACCCCTGTTCGAAAACGGCATGTAGTTGACTCCTAGTTAATTCTCGTTATCCCAATGAAAGTGGTAAGTAGAGAACGGATTTATATGCACAAAAATTCATCAACATTTGTATTTAAAATTTACAAATATGCAGAAAATATGCAAAAAAATAATAATAATTGAAAATGTGCAAAATATGCAAAATAAAATTGGTATTATTATAATAAATTTATATAAATTATGCATATTTCTTATCGGATAGTCTACTTTATTTTACACTTGAAAATTGTTACTCGTAATTTTAAAATATTAAGTATTCAAAAACATAATTTCACAAATTTTTATAACTACATAAAGAACACGTGAAAGTTCAAGTAAAAACAAAATTATGCTTTAAAAATAAAAATATGCACTAAAAAATGACAAGAATAATTTTTATTATCAATGTTTTACGTACAAAATGTATATTATTATGATCGCAAACTAAGATAATATATAATATAATATAATCTTGGTTTGTGGATAGGTAATAATATGACAAAATAGATAGATATCATCACAGATATTTGATACGCACAACCCGCTAAAATATTTCCTCACCGCACCTGTGTTGTAGTTCACCACTTCTTATTGGCCAATATTATCTTATGTAATCTCGGCTGTATATTTACTTGTTAATTATTTAATAGTGCACGTAAAATTTTAATAAATTATATTTGATATTATTTATTATGATTTAAGTTATTATAATTGTTTGTTTACTTAATCACCATCAAAATTCAAATCCTAATGACAAAATGTTGGACCAATGAAAAGTGGTGAACTACGTTATAGGCCGGGTGAAGAGGAGATGCGCACACGAGGAAATAATGTGTCAACTGTGATAATACCTATCTATTTTGTCATGGGTAATAATATACGGATTTATTTATTATCTGCGGTCTGCGCGCATTGCGTGATAAGGATGACGTGGAGCCCAAGGATTCTTTGCGACGTGCAGACAAACGTAATGATTCGAGCTTACGTCTTTACGTATATATGGATAAGTACCTACACAATGTTATCATTGTAATAATATAATACGCAGATATACGATGACGTATAAGGTGGTCGATAACGAAATATCTCCTCGTCGTCTGCAGATACTCGGATCGTCCGTCCGGCACATGAACCGCGGTACATATCGATTGGGATATTGTACCCTCGGGCGGTTACCTGTATATGTATATATATATACACACATACAAGCGCACACACCGGGGGTCCTTAATATTCGTTGTCCGTCGTACACGCCGCCGCCGAAATTAGCCTAAGGCCCGGTCGGTTTTTTTTTCATTCTCTCCCTCACTTCTCCTCCCATATATACATATCTATATATATATATATATATATATATATATACATATATATACGCGATTTCATTAAATATCTCGCCAGTTAGGTCTCTCTCTCTCTGTCTGTGCGTGTATCTCTGTCTATTTCTATAGCTGTCTCCGTGTCTCATCCGTTCCGTTCCGTTCGGTTATATTATTATTGTTATTATGTTGTTTTTTTTTTTTTCAGTGTGTTCGAAGTCAAACCAGTATTGATCTCTTAGCCTGTATTTTATTTTTTTTTTTCTGTTTTGCTACTACTACTATACTAATATATAATATATATATATACTACTACTATATATACTTACTATATATATATATATATATATATACACACCATATACTCTTCCAAACACAGAGAACATTCGCTCTCTCTCTCTCTCCCCTCACGTGTAACCCTCCCCTTACACCGTATCTGGCCGACTATACTGTGCCGGGGCGCCCCGTATATATATATATATAGACGGCCGCCGCCGCCGCCGACCATAATTCCGGCAACCCCTCTCGCCTTTTCTTCGGCTCTCCCGAAACGCGGAGAACCGTCGTGTTGTGTCCTGCATACAAAACAGTCTTGCACGCGCGCGCCGCCCGCCACGCACGCACCGCACGCGGGCGGCGGCGTACACACGTAACGCGTCCGCTCCCCCCACCCCCCTCCCCCAACCACCCATCCCCGGCCTATCCGGTCCCGGGTAATCCAGGACCTTTTTCCTTTCTCGAGGAAAAAAAAATAAAAATAAAAATAAAATCATTCTCGTCGTCCTTTAGCCCGCCGTCCCCCGTTATCCGTATAGAGTGAGCTCTATCTCTCTCTCTTTTTTTCCCCTACCCCTTCCCCGTGCCCACAGATATATATATATATAGTGCACCTCCCCCCCCCTTTCCCATACACGTACGTTACGTTTCCCCTCCCCCTCCCCCTCACCACTGACTTTCTCGCTCACTCGTCCGGCGTTTCCCTATTTCCTACTCGCGTCGCGTCCGTCGTCGTCGTCGTCGTCGTCGTCGTTGTTGTTGTTGGGTAATCGATACTTTTAGAACATGTCTTGACACTATAAAGTTCAACCGGAGGCACCGTGGAGTCCGACAGTCGTGATTTTCGTCGAAAACCGCGAAAAAAAACGCCAAAGTCCCGGTTCCGCCCGTACCGAAAACCCATCTGGTGTGGACGATATATATACCGGACAAACATTGTATTTATATATATATATATATATATACATATATATGGAAAAAAACTTTCAGTCCGAGTTTAATTTTCAATTTTGTAATATTTAAAACCCTCGAAACCCGAGTGCATACTGCGGCCAAGGCCGTCCCGAGGGGGGCCTATCACCCTCTCACCGCCCCTCCTGGTAAGCAGTCGGCAAAATTAAGTTCAGTCGACAAATAGTAGAAAAAGCCGATGCACTTTTTTATTTTGTTTGTTCACTCACGTTTAAGAAGTATTTTGAAATTTCAAGTCGGCAAACTGGTAAATTATAAATTATCGGGATTGTAGTCGGAAAAATGGGGAAAAAGTTGATTAGGTACCTTTTTTTTCTTCTTAGATTTTATGTTTTGAAGAGAAGTACTGTATAATTTTTTTTTACATTTTCACCCTCTCCAAAGAATCTTTTTTCTCGGGACGGCCCCGACTACGGCAAGATCGAAATAACATCTAGGGACGAAAAAATAATGGTATTGTATTCGATAATCATATACGGATAGGGAAGCCTACCGGGGCCCACAGAGCTTTAGAATTTCTATCGGTCAAAAAGCGTTTTTGACCTTTTGAAAAATATTTTAATTCATGAATTGTAGTGTACCGGCTATTAAGAACCTTCCTGATTTCATTTTAGGATCTTATACTTTTGGACTTTTGGTCACACATTACCTATAATCGGCCCAAATACTGGGTAGGACTCAGAGGTACGTTATTATATTATGGATTCGATAGCTGAGATAAGAACGTTTTCTCAAAAATACGTCTGTGAAACTTTTTAGAAGGAATACGAAACATTAGAAAGCCCCCTTTAGGCTTAGCGACTATAGGTCCCTATCGAATAATGACATACTCAGCAGGCGCAATCCCTGGATATGAGTTTTTAAACAGAAATACAATGATTTAAGAAAGGGAATATATTATATATATTTTTTTTAATAATAAGGACCTATTAATGATAGAACTACGTCATATTTCAACCTGCAATTATACCAGCAGATGTTGCAACCAGTTCGATTACACCTATACCTAGCTACAGTGACAAACATATTTTTTCTACACTATACTTAAAATCGCTTTTAAAACATAGTGGATTCACAAATACTGGTGCTCAAATTCGAGCGAAATAAAAATATTTCAAAATACATTTTATTTATAAAATCTTTTGATTCAAAGAGTCAGTTTTATATCGTAAAAATTCAAGAAATTCAAATAATTTATGTTTTCCATCATTTATTATTTAGACAAATTTAGGCACGATTATGACATTCCCTGCATATTGAATGAATGATACAATTTCCTATACCTATTTAACAATATATCATTGAGAATTTTAAACAACATTTTTACATCATCACAATATTATTATTAGGCAATGTAGTTTATCATGTGTTATTAGAAAACAGGAAAAGTATATAAAAAAAAAAAAAAAAATGATATTGCGGTCGGAACCGGTCAAGTCCGGTCGCAGTCACGCCTGCTAGGAGATTATAAATATTCGTATTATCAGCTATTATCTGTACAATAAAGCGTGGATTGTGCGCGACAAGACGGATGGGTAATTACAAAAATGATAATAATAACCTCGTCTCGACGGTAATTACCGACGACTCGGACGTGCTATTTCTCTTTTGACGCAGCTATAGAACACGTACATACCTAACCTATATAATATATTATTTTGGAATAGCGATGGAAGAAAAAACAAATAGCAAAGACAACACGTATTTTAATTAGTCGCGTGTATGCAGTGTACATATGAGTATAGTTTTTCACCGTAACAACGTGCGTCTGTCGTCGACGTTCGTGCCAAAAAAAAAAGCACTATATAGATATATTATATATTACATAAATTATATACAGGGTGATTTAAATATTCGAAAATAGAGAAAAAAGTATACCTAGTGAAAGTGACAGAATACACTAGAAGTACTCGTAAGATATTGGACATTACATTTTTAAAAATAAAATTACAGGCCATATGTACATAGGTACTTTGTACATCTGATTTTTTCCTACTTATTTTTTTTTTGCTAAATTAAAAAAATACTTTTAACGTAGAAACTTAAGCAATGTTTACAGTTTTTAGAATTAAATTATCAAGTAAGATGCGTCCAGTTCGTGCTGCCTGGGGGATGTATTTTTGGTAGATATAGGTACGTGTACTTACATCGTTTTAAATTCGCTTTTTAGTATAGTATTTTCAAAAAACAATCTTTAAGCCTCCACAAAACTACGGTTTTAAAAACTAATGTTTACAAAATATTTCGAATCATTCAGGGATATTTTATATAATTGCAAACACAGCTTCATGAGATGATTTAAAATAAATGATTTTTTTTTTTTATCAAAATCATAATTTTTGATTTTTACAATCACTGTTTCCAAGATTAACAGGATTTTAGGATTTTGAATTAACTTTTTTAGAAAAAACTTATTTTACCTATAGGTAGCTAAGTGTAATTTGCTATTTGGAGCATAATTATAGCCGGGGAAATGGATACATGGATAATTATAGATATATTATAGGTCGGCATATGGATCAACCTTTATGGTTTTAGCGGTTTGTCTTGGGTTTCGGTTAAAGGTATTGATAAACAGTTTCTGGTTTTTCGTCAAAGTGTAAAAGAAATTTACGATAAAAAGTTATGAAACATAATAGATTTTATTTTATTATAATCATAAATTACGTTACTCATGGGCACATTAAGGGAGTGATAATTTTTAGGGGGTGGAAATCGATTATGGAAATTTGATACATTGCGTCAGTATATACTATATAGACATAATTTAATAATAGTAAATTATACTCGGGAGTTTTATTGCAATATATATTATATTTTTTAAAATCGTTTTGTCAATGAAATTTTTTCAAGTGTTATTTTATTTTATATATTGGTATATGTAGTAGTGAAATATTGTTTACATGTTTGATAATTTTTGTGATTGGTGTATTAATGGTATTCAATATCCATGTGAGGAGCGAAAAACTGGTTATGGCTTCGGAAAATACTGAGTTATTTTAGATTCTGAGCGGAGATTTTATGCTATCTGTAACAACTTTTTTATCAAAAGACTCGATCCAATATAATAACGTATGCACTCATTATCTGGTAGCATATTTCATATAAGTACTTTGAACGGGTCATTTTTTGATTTTTCAAGATTTCCCAATGGAATGTCCACAATATTGTAGGTAGTGTATATATATACGAACCATGAATACAGTGTTTAAATAAAAACTATAACTACGCTTTAATTACATTTTTTTTCTTTTCATCTAAACTTTTAAAAACCGAAAAAATCATTATCGTCAAATATCGTTGAAGGTTTTGATTTCAATTTTAGGTTTTTAAAAAAATGAAATATGGGCAGGTATCGTTTAGGTTTTATTGATAAATCTAAGCTTTTAGTATCCCCTATAATATTATTATAATATTGGAATAATAGTTTATTAGTATTGCTATTTTTTTTTTTTTTTTTAGATTTTGAGCACATTTTTCGCTATAATATTCATATAATTTTTGGGCAGAATAAAGTCGTGTATGAGTTTTGAAGTAAAAAGCTTTGTAAATGGTATATTAATTCTAGTTGGTACCTACCTACTTTTCAAATGTGTATTTTTATATACCCAGCAGGTTCGTAAGCCGACAATTATTATAAATGGAAATACAAGAAATAAAGTTTTCACGGTTACCTATACTATATATTACTGACGTACTACATGCATTTTTGTTACATTAAAAATCATATATAGATATCACACTGATTTCTGCTCAAAATCGTTTTATGGAGAGCAATAATCTATAAAATTTCTTCAAGTTTAATTTATCCACAACTAGTATTCTACCCGACAAATGAAGTGCTTCCGCCCAATTGCCGAATTTTAAGCGGAGTGGGGAACATATTGGTTTTACATCATGTTAATTTAATTTTAATATTCTCAGGAAAATACTTTTCGGATAGAAGGAGTCCAGTAGGAGTTTTAGAGTAATAATCATATATGATAGACAAATGTTGTATATACGGTACTTTTCAGGAATAATTTTTTGATTTTTCAGAAGTTTTCTTAAGCGTATAGGAAAAATACCAATTATAACGGAAAATGTTTTATAAATGGGAAAAATAAGAAATTATGTTGTAATGGTTAATATAGATTACTAAAATAATGTATGATGAGTGATGACATTATACATTTTTTTTTTTTTGCAGTTATATGTATACATTATTACACTGAGCTCCACTTAAAATCATTTTATAGAATGTAATGATTTATTATTGGTTCTAAATTTATCACCAGCTGCAGTATCTCGCCCAATATAGAATGTTCTTCCACCGGACGCCGTCTTGTAAACATTTTGAAAACTAATTTTACGATTTTTATTTAGCGATTTTTACATCTATATTTTTCGCAAATCATCATTACTCTGTGGTGTAATTTTTTCTAGTTTTGATATTCATACTCGTATATCTTCTGCCACATTTACAGGTCTATATGACTCGTCGTTCGGGATCCCTATTTCTACTGCAACTATAATCGTACTCATAGCTGCGTTCTCGCATATCAATCTCAATCATAATCCACATCATCGTATTATCTATAAATAATGAGCTTGTTAATTGTACGGTGACAAATCTTTTGATTTAAATCACCCTGTATAATATAATATATACATATATATATATATATATATTGAATTTTTTTTTATGACACGGTGAAAACGAACGATATTAACGTTTATAAGATTTCATATTCGACTTAACGACAAAACTGTATACGTGTATGTTAGGGGGAACGGTCGTCATCGCGGCCGGGGGAGAAGCGGGGGCCATGGTGACAGGGGGGTAAAGCGTATTGTCTGCAAAGTTTCACGTGGGAGTGTGACGACGACGCCATAGTTTTCTTTTGTAATTTGTGTGTATGTATGTGTATATGTGTACGTGTGTATGTATATATACGCGTGTTTATGTGTATACGTGTGTGTGTGTGTGTGTGACGTAGTCTCGACGTTTTTGAAACGAGCAAATGAGAATCCCAGTCACGGACACACACGAGGTTGAATGTCACCTTGCTCGTCGTCGTCGTCGTCGTCGTCGATTGTTGTCTGTCAATCAATCCGATAATCTATAGACGGTTTGAAGAAAAGGTAAAATGAAAAAAAACACGTCGTCGTACGTACCTATATACAAAAATAAACACTCGGTTTTCTGAGAATATATACGTTACAAAACGACGATAGAAAAAAAAATAATAATAATAAAAAAAAAAAAAGAAGTGAAAAATACGAAACAAGTTTGATGGGAAAAACTTTCGTGACGGGAACCAGCACAAAACGGGGGGGAGGGTGCGATTTTGATTTTGGATCCGGTGATGAACGGTACGGTTTGAGTTCTGGCGATCGCGCGTCTTGCCTGCATATTAACATTCACCAACAAAACGTATTAACTTGTTAATTTAACAACAATATTTACACAATTGAAATTACCCGGCATACGTGTAATTATGGCATTGGTGTTTTCCCGAACATTCTAATCCAATGCATACTAATACATAATATAATATAATACTACGTATGTCGTATGGCCTATGTATTTTTATATTCCATCGTAAATCTGGAATGCCTATACAGCGATTTCGACCAAACTCGTCAGACGTATCTACATGACTTCCTATTCTATGATATTATATGTCATGAAATGCAGTCTATACACATGATGCTAGGAGTGACATGTATCCTCACAGGGCCGTGAGAAATTTTTTTTTGGGGGGGAGGTTAAAATGTAAAAAAAATTATATAATTCTTCTCCCCAAAACATAAAATAAGCAAAAGAATAAAATAGATAGGTAATCAATATTTTTCCCCATTTCGCCGACTACAATCCTATAATAGTTAATTTATAAGTTTGCCGAATTAAAATTCCAAAATATAACTCACATAAACGTGAATATGCAAAAAAAAAAAAAAGAGAGCATCGACTTTTTCTACTATTTACCGATTGAACTTAAATTTTCCAACTGAACTTAATCTTTCCGACTGGAGGTGGGAGGTGAGACAGCTCCTACTACCCCTCGGGATGGCCCTGTATCCACAGTATTTTTCTCCAGATGATAAGTCATATGTATACCGAGTTTGGTTGAAATTTCTCCATGCGTTCCAGAATTATAGTAGAGCATACACACACATATACACACATTAGTTGAATTACTGCTTGTGATTCACCCGTGAACAGTTTTGTCCAGTCTCAGAGGAGTTAAGATTTGATATGTAATGTTATCAAATATGAATAAATAATATTAATAATCTTGTCCTATAATATGGGCTGGGCGTTGAATACAAATTGGAAACCACTTCCCATTTTCCCTCCTTAATAGTCGAATTTCAAAAAATCTTTTTTTGGTGGTTGTCTATCTTTTAACACCTTTAAAATGTCAGCATTCTGTGACCAGTAGTTTGGGGTGGACGTTGAATACAAATTGTTACCCGCTTTCTCTTTTCCCCTTAAAGGTTCAATTTCGAAAAATACTTTTTTAATAGTATTATCGTTACTCACCTTCATTCGTGAACAGTTATGCCTGGTTTGAGAAGGGTAATGGGTGAAAGTCAATATTACTAAAAATAAAAAAATATTAGAGTTCTAAAATCTTCACATTGTATATGTAACAATTTAACTAATTGATAGTTTGAGCTGGGTATTGAAATTAAAATATATTGAATAGAAATTTACGCTCATTTCCCCTCTCAAATGTCGAATTTCAAAATATACTTCTTAGCAGATACGCCCATGTCATTAAAGGAATATTCTCTGAAAATTTAAGATGTATACGACCAATTGAAGAAAAATTGATACTCTTTATAATATACGTCTCTTATGGGTCGAAAAAAAGATAGCCCGTGATACTCGGTGGATCCACCTGAAGAATCCATTGATATAACTCTCATTTAAATTAGTCGAATAGGTCTCAAGATAACTTCGGACATTACAACTTTATATTATTTTATATGGCACCACTTACTATAAGATATTTAACTTAATGTTGGTACACGATGACTGAAACACCACGAATATTTCTTAAATTGTTGAGATTAGGATAAGATTCGTCAAAAATTGTCAATCCGACGAGACGCAGAATTCATAATCGGGCTTGAATCGCTTCGCTCTGCTAAACTCATGCAATGAATAGTAATTGACTACAAAATTAAGCTGTACATGTCATTTTTGATAAAATTTACGTCTATCATTCAAATTTACTTTATCTTCCAAGACAGCTGAATGGAATAAATTGCTCTTAAATTACATTTTCAAAAGTGATATGACGTCAACGTAGGTGAACTAATTATTTTTTCACCACCGAGAAAATAAAACCATTTTTTAATATATAAAAGTCCAACAAGCCTATTATGATAATAAAGGGTCTATTATGCATCAAAAAAACTCACATATTATTATTAGTTATATATATATACCTACATATATGTTTATAAATTAATTATAGTATAAAAAGAAACGAAAAAATTTATTTTAACTTTAAACTTTAAATGATTAATACCTATATATAATTCTAATATGTTCTCCAATGTTTCTTGAAATTTTCAGTTATTATTAATTATGCGGGGTGCCATAACGTATAGAAAAAAAAGCATTACGTTTATTTTTCATTCGGGATTTTTAAATAATATTTTGGAGTAATAATTTAGTTTTATAACAACATTTTTTTGAATAGATACCTACAAATGTGAATAAAATATTCCGAAAAACTTTTTTCTACCAATAATACTACTATACTAATTAATTATTAATTAGTACCTATCAAACTGCTGTTTGAGATTTTCAAAGTATCTTTCAGTGATGAATATTTTTTTGAAAATATTATTGTGTTTCTACTACATACCCACTTATAGGAATATCTTGATAAATTTATTGATTGATGTTTTATTCGGTAATTATTTTTTTAATTTTTACATTTAATTTAATTTAAACGTATATATATTTAAATAAGATCTATTTATTTTTGATTCTATAACCGAAGTGATGAACGTATTAATTTTAATATGTGTTTTTTTTTTATCCATGTATATAATTATTCGGATAGATGGAATCTATTTGGTTTGGAAGATTGGTTCTAATTATTATTAACTACTTTATGTAAAGGTCATTTTTTTGATTTTCCCAGTAGTTTTCTTAAATCTAAAGCAAAACTAACTTTTATAATAGATTAATATAATTTGCAAAGACAAATATAGTTCTCATACTTAACTATTCTTTTTTTTTTTTTAAGTCACGTTATACTTAATTAGTTTTACTCAGAATCGCCTTTTAAATGAAATTATTTAAATTTGCATTCAAATTTTAAATAATAATACACTATCCTGTTAGAAGATTGAATAGACTAACTACTATCATTTTCATCATTTCTACTTTTTTAATAACATTTAAAAATAATAACATAATGCATTTTTCGAGATTTTAAAGTTATTTCTATCTGCTTTTCTGTGTATATTCACAAATAATAATTAGACCATTGAATTACCAGTCCTTTAATAGTCATTATTTTAATACACTATTATAGTGTAGATAGTGTAGCTATTCTCATGGTTTTTATACTTTATTCAAGATCGGTTTTAAAATAAAGTGGTTTGTCGTTGTTTCAATATCTAGAATGTACGAGGACCGCATAAATATCGATGAATTGACAAAATATTTTTATGACATTTTCCTTTAAAATTAAAAATTTGGTTTTTACATATGGGATAAAGAACAAATACTAATATCAAAAAAAACGTCAATAGATTTTGCCTATTTAAATTGCTCTCTTCCCACTCTATCCTGATTTTTAACGTCTTATAGATGTATATATATTTTTTACGTTTTTCAGTACAAACGAAAATTTTGTTTTTATTAACGGTTTACTTGATTTTTAAACAGGATTCTGTTCATGATTAAGCCAATAATTATTTTACATTATTTTAATAATATGAATTGATTATTATTTATTTATTTCGCAAAAGAGATACTTACATAAAATAGATTGAATTAAAATTATAATATATGCAACACTCCCTTTAAAAGTAGCGTGTGTTGAAAGAGATAAGTTCTATCAGAAAAAATTATTATAATTATGTCATACAATCAAGAAAAATTTATATAATAAAAATAATTATCAAATAACCTTTTAAAATAATCAAATATTAATAAAAGAACCTATCAAACAATTTCAAAATCCAAATTTAACAAAGATATTTTAAGATTATTAATATTCTTAAAACTATGTAAATTAATATGAAATTTTTTACAAATATTTGAACCAACAACAGTTGTACATTGTGACCCAAACGTTGTGTTACTATCAGAAACAATATTCACATTACACTTAAAAGGAGCATTATAACTGTATCAACTTGGTTAATACATTTTTATGTAATATAAAATATAAAATAATTTATTAAAATTTGACACATTAAATTTCTTCTAGATAAGCTTCGTACTGTAATATAATATAGGTTTATCGAGTAAAAATTTGATAATTCTATTTAATCTTAATTTTACACATACTTTTTCTATGATTATTAATGAATATTTTAACTATTTTTTTATATAGTATACCTGTCTAAATATTTAATATTTTTATTTATCATTCAATCAAAACATTGGAAATAAAATAATTAAAAATTATGATTTTACAGATTTTGTGTCATTTTTCAGTAGGTAGTTTTTTCTTACGTGTTTAACGAAAAAGTAAAAAGTAAAAAATATATATATATCCCGACTACTATTCTGATAAAAAATTTTAAGGAAAACACACCTTTACATATATATAACGGTTTTATCAAATTGTTTAGCCGAAAAGTTGTTTCCAGACATCCAGTAAAACATAAAATAAAACCAATAATATTATTGTAAAATCACTAGCTCTCTTGCGCCGCTCCAAGTTTTAAATGTAAAAAAAAAACATAGGTTTTGAGTTATGAAAATGAGACTATGTAGTATACATGTATTTACTGATATACTATGTCTGCAGTGTCTGGATACAGGATAAATATATTTTTATATTTAGTGTAAATCTATAAAACTCATTACCTACTTTTCGAATGGTTTTATATTGTAGTCTGTATCAATTTTCTTATATCTATTATCTTTTCTAAATTATTTACAAAAATATTATGTTATTAATTTTCGTATGAATTTATCTAGATAATTAATATATTTTATGAACTACATTTTTATTGTACCTCAAAAACGATATATTATGTTATAATCATAAATTTTATCATTAATATGTATTAAATCAATCATTTAACAGTATACGATGATATCATATAATTGTATTGTTAGTCTAATATAAAAAAGATATAAAGTTAAATTATCTCATTTTATCCTGTAGTATTACAGATCCTTTACATGCACACATAAGTCATTTACATTCACACATTTATCTTATCTTGTCTTTGTGAATTGTGAAAAAATTTTTTTTTTTTTTTAATCATTTAATAAATAAATCCCAAAATATTGGTTTTAAATATTTGAAAATTTCAGAGAGTATGTATTTTACTCAAGCTTAAAAAAAATAGAATTTTAATAATAATTAATATATATTTTTTTTGTATTAAAAATATTTTAAAATTTAATTTGAGTTGATTGAGAATTGATTTGAGTTTCCTATTAATGTATTTATCATTTAAATGATTATACAAACGTGGATGGAATTTTTGGTAATAAAAATTCTATTAACTATATTATTATTACTAGGAAATATCACGTGGTTCTTAGTAACTTTTATCGTGTATTACTAAACTAAGAAATAATAAACTATGCAATTTAAAGAAAATGTATCAATTCGAATTTAAAAGTACACCAAATTAATGTTTTAATAGTATATGTATTTTATAACTCACAAGACCTATCCTGTAGTCTGTATATTTATGTAGTATTTCTGTCAAAGACTGTTTACCTTTTCGTCAGGTATACTTATGCATAAATATTAAACTAAAAATATTCTTAGTTTTCGAATAATTATCATAAAATTATCTAAAAATAATACTACAATTTACTGTACCTATAATTATTTATATATATATATATATATATATATATTATATTACTGTTAGAAATGTAAGAAAAATGTACGAAAAGAAAATATATAAAATTAAAAAATTATTTTGCCACTCATTTTTATTCGTGATTAATGATCACATATTTTTCATGTGATGCGAAATATTTTTACCAAAAATATTCGAAAAATATCGAAATTCGGTGTATTTAAGGGTTAAAATTAAAATTAAATATTTTTATTGGAGATTATTTACAAAAATAGTGCATGGACTATTATGCAACTCCCTCTCCTCATATTAACCGACACAGTCCTTTAGATGTCAACTAAGTGATTTTAAAAAGTTAAAAATTGTTTAAAAGTTTAAAATACGCAACTGTATATATATGATCAGGGGGACGTATAGCAACGGTGAAAAAATGTTTTAAATAATAAAAAACGAAATATACATTTAAAACTAAAAAAAAAAAAAGGTCCACATCTAATAATCCCGTTCGCGCAACTAGTAGGAATATACTATATAAACGTACGATATTAATGATTTTGTGCACAATTAGTATGCAACCGTTGTTATGTTAACGAATGCTGTTACAACTTACAGGTATATATATATATATATAAGTAAATATTTCGGCATTTTAATATTTACGAATTTCACCGCGTATACGCAATAAACAATGTTATGTTGTTTTTTTTTATATATATATATATATAAATATATAAATCGATAAAGTTTGATACCACGCGTTATTATTAGAGATAAAATTATGTTGATGACGTAAAAAAAAAAAACCGAAATTTCCAAAAAAAAAAATGAAAATGCATTTACGATCGCAAAACTGTAAAAAACGACGATAAAAAATTACCCGAAAATTCTTTTTAAACCGTCACTGACCATTTATAATTTTTTTTGAAATAATTGTATAGATATACGTACTACCTATATACGCTATTTACTATTGATGTTGAAAATATAGTATCAGAAAAAATAAAAAACAAAATTTGGTTTAACTATATGCACTATATAAGACTTATCTAAAGTAAAATCATATATATTTATTTTTCTATCTAAAAATAAATTTAACAAAAATGTTTAGTACATATTATTTAATCAACGATTATTAAAGCAATAAAATTAAATTTGAACAATATATAATATAATCATTGTATGTTTTATCTATATGTCTGTATAAAATAGTGTTTTTATCCGTGTTCGACACTTTTTATTGAAATATTATATTCAAATATGTATATTTTATCTAGCCATTTATTATTGAAAAACTAAAATTAATTTTACTATTTTTTAAATTCGTTTTTTACACGGTTTTCTATATGGTTTATAGAACATTAAAATATAAAAGTTATAATTATTATCAAACTCTGTGGTAGATAAGTAGATAGGTAGTATATATATATATATATATATTAGTAGATAATTAAAATATAAATGTATAATAATAATAATAATAAATATATTTGCACATGACTATACAAACAATTTATCTTGGGCGTGTGTATAGCTAAACATGCGCATTTGTGACGACAAAAACGGTTACATTTCACCCGACGACGCCCCGTATATAGAGTACTTATTATTATAAATTATAATACCAAACGATTATTTCCGCATTTTATGTACCTATTATATATATTTTTCAAATTATATGTTATGAAAATTTTAAAATGAAATAAAGACAAATTAATGCCAGGAATACCATAGTAGGTAACTATTTAAACGTGCAATGCTAGGAATGAATTTGAATCCGCACGATTTTGAAAGTCGAAATCATGATTTTAGATTTTTAATCATTTTTTTGATCTTGAATTTTTTTTTGCTTTTTTCATTAAAAATTTATTAAAAAGTCTCTAAATTTATTTTTAAATAGTTAATAATATACAATAATTTTATGAAAAACCCGTTTTTTGGAATTTAATTTTTTCTGATTCACTTTCCATTATTAATTTTAACTGTGTCCGTTTTATAATAATGATTTTCAATTTTATATATTAAGTATAGAAATCTCTACACGTTTTCAGTTTAAGAGATTCGAATAAAATTTAGCCTTCTGATAGTAATTTCGTTCTGGTTTTGTACTTTAAAAAGGCTATTTTCTTTATTTTTCTTGTAATTTTTTTTAAGCGTAAAGGAAAACTCGCGATCTTACCAAAAAAATATTATAATTTTGGAAAATTACAAATTAAATAATGTACATATTATCATCGTCACTATAACCATATCATATATCTCTAAAAAGTGACTTCTTCAGGCGACTAGACAACAAATTATGGAATCAATGATAATGGATATACGTGATGAATTTTTTCAACGTGTTTTATTTTTCTCGGATTTTGTGCGATATAGGTACGTGGTATTTGCACTGGATTATACAGTTTCTTCTATCAATTAACAGTAGGTATTTTAACTATAAAATTTGTACGAATTTATTTTAATAATTTTGCGTAAACATGTTTTTTTAAAACAAATAGGTATATCGATTACACAACAATAAATAGTGGTACTCTATGAGCTATACTCTATATGAATTTTGACAGGACTCGTGAGCGTATACATTATCACTACTCCATATACAATAATATTCTTAACTCAGTATAATCCATTAAAGACTTGTGTGTAATTTTAACATACAATTTAAATTTTCGGGAATATATCGAGTATGCTGTTAAAAATCTTTGAAAATATTGAGTTTTGTAAAATGACACTCTTCCGAATTTAAAGACTTGAGATTATTGATTCCGCTTTAGTCAGGTATATCTTAGAATATGCATCACTTATTTGAAGTCCATAAACTAATTCTCTGATATTGATTTAATTGAACGCGTTCAAGATCGCTTTTTAGATTCTGAGCGGAGCGACGAATGTATTTGTTTTACAATGAGATAATGTTGTATATTTTGAGAAAGAAAAGTTTGACGCATTTCGGCATGTTATCAATAAAAAGTAAGTTAAAATTGACATTTGTATTTCATTGTCATATATATTATAGTCGAGTGACATTTTGTTTCTGGATTGCAATATTTAGATCGGGACTGGTGTTGAAGAAATATCTCCCAAGAATTATATTTGCCATTGAATCCATAATGAAATTAGGATTTTTATTTGTCAAATATCAATGCTTTCAAATTCATTAGATTCACCACCAGTATCTTATTTGATGAGTAAAGTGCTTCCACCTTCTACTAACCGACTTTCTAAAAACTATTTTGGAAAAAATTTACTCGGTTATTACCGTGAAATTTTGAATCGTACACCGGTATACATATAAAATTTTGACATGATATGTATACGAGTGAGATGAAATAAGTAATTCAAATACTATTCTATAATAATATATTCAAATATACTCGTATAAGGTATTGGTACATTGTATGCCTTATATTATTTTGTATAATGCATATATTTATGTATATTTTTATTTTCATTTTTTTTTTTTTTTTTTTTTTGTTAAAATTCTATTTCATTAATTAAGAGATCGCAACACTTGTCATTTTTAAGGGGTTCTGAATAGGCAATTTTTAAAAAATATTATGAAAAATAAAAATCTAACAATTTAGAAATATTTATGTACATTTTAAGATTAATCTAAAAGTAGCCCCGTACCCGTATCACTTTTTATTGTTGTGTAATCACAAAATTTCCGCCTAAAAGAATAATAAGCGTGACAAAATTGTAGAACTTTGGAAAGTCGAATTTACAATCTTTAAACAGTTTTGAACTTGTCGGCCGGTCTTCTAAAGATCGATCAAAGAATTTTTCTTTATTACAGATTAAAATGAAATTAATGTTTCAAAATTGCGATTTTCATGATAAATAACACGGCTAAAAAATAAAAATAAAAATAAAACGCCTCCAACGATCCTTAAAAGACAAACTGATGAATTTAAAACAGTTTTCCGAATTGAAATCCGACTTTTCCAAGTTCCACAGTTTTGTCATGGTTTTATAGGTAGAATTTTCGTTAATGTCGTGACCCCTCAATAAAAAGTAGTTATATTGGTTAATGGTTCCATACGTTTTTCTTCTTTTTGTTATACTTTATTTTTATGATAAGGATTTTTGAAATTCATTTTTAATATATATATATTATACTGCACAGCCAATAGCTTTCCTTCATTCGGTTTAAGTCATGCGTTCTAATATCTTCTATAATCAAAACAAATACACTCGAAAACTAACATTTTTCACGCATTATATAGTAAATATTAGAATATATGGATACGCCGTTATCCTAATTTTCTATGCACATAATATAAATTGTAATAAATTATGTAGGTATTTATACACTGTATAGTCTATTTCAATTTTAAAAACATAAGAAATGTATTAGTTAGATGTTCAGAAATCCGATATGAGGTGAATTTTTTTTTTAGGGGCAGGAGATGTTCTTACTTATCTTGGCTCTTTTTCAAATTGTTCACGCTATCCCAATATTGGTGTACGCGCAATAAAACTAGCATTTTCTCATATGTTATGGCTATGCTTATTTTTGGCACAGGATCTAGTACAAACTCAAAAACAATTAAGTTTTGACTAATAAAATATATCTTTATTGAACTCAAAATTAACTGAACTATACAGACATTTTTAATTTCAACAACAAGAAATTTTTAAAAGTGTAACAAACTAATATTTACACTTTGAATCCGACCGAAATAGTTCGTGTTATATTATCTTGTATATGAAACACGCTGTATGTCCCACGCAGGCAAACATTACCATTTTCACAACATGTGATGACAACACTTCCCCGAAAAAACACTTTATTCAAAATATAGGAGTATTATTTTGAAAAAAATTTAATATTGAATATTTAAATCCAAATACATTTGAAATATTTTTAAAATTGTATGTTAAAGATATTGTTAATAATATGTTTTAATGTAATTATTTAACTATATAATTTATTTGGACTCCAAATATTTAAACACAAGTATCGTGAAAACTTTTTTAAACCGTAGCGTATAAATTGTACGGCTGTTTTCCACAATTTATTTTGAAAATATTTTGATTTTAATTATTTAGGTTAGTTAATACCAGAAATCCAATTTGTTATATAGCTGAGTGATTAAGGCGTATGCTGGATATTTCGAAGGTAGTGAATCCGAATTATGGTTGTAGATTACTATGGTTCGAACCCAAGTGTCAATGAAAAGTTGTTTGCAACGTTTTGTAATGCCATTGTGGACATGTTAGCTAATGGTCGTGCTAAATCACGGGGAGGGATTGTGGTCAACTCAAACTGTTATTTTTAAAATTAAATATTTTTTAAACTTAAAACTAACTTTCACAAAATATACTATAGTACGTTATATGATCGAAACGAATTACATATAATTTTAATTAAACATTAAATGAAACATGTATAATAATTTTACCAAGAAATATCTTGAAAATATTGAAATTGTGGCCAAAATAATGTTATGTAACATATTATGTTCTCAACACCCGAAATACAATAATTACGCGAATACTTTTTGAAAACATTTTGAAAATATAAATATTTTATATAAAAATAAATTGTATATATTTTGACCGTCTAGGACATCCGTAGGCTTACGAGTTTGAAAATATAAACACCGAGGTTTCACATATAAACGCGTACGATGTACATACTATTATTATTACCTATTAATTATTATTATTAAATACACTGCATTATAGCTATTATATACTTACGTGTAATATTACCTATATATTTTACTCGTACGTGTTCATTTGTATAAATATTATAATTAATCATTCTTTTTCATCTGCACACGTTGTGATGTTGCATAGACGCCATTTTTGCCGTTTGAAGGTTAGGTGACCGGGTATACACACGCGGGTGTAAGACTTAAGTCGACATCAGCTCATGCGCGCCTGCGTATATAATATATAGACACAGGATTCGCAGATTTACGTGCATATTATGTTATATTATACGAGTAGGTGTATATCAAACGTGTTTTTTTTTTTTTTTTTACTGATACATAATAATAATGATAATTAATAATGGAAATATGACGTCGGAAATGCGTTTAACGGTTGTCGTCGTGGAATGCAAGAGTTGCTCTACCTGCCACCTGTATCACAACAATACACTAAATTATCTATGTTTTGATTCTTTCGAGTCCCAAATTACTCTCTTGTGGATCTAGTGGTTTGAAATATCATAATTTTACACCAATACACGATTCGACTCCTTCAAATGAGGTAATAAACGGTTTTGTTGAAGGTATCGTTGCATTCACGTCAATAATCTGTCATTGTTTGGTCGGCACATATCATTGTGTTTCATCAACTTGGACTTTTCTACCGGATCAGTTACCGTAGACTATATGAATTTCGCAGTCGTCGACAAAAATCAAGAACTGCATTCGAATTATTTATTGAAAAGTCGAGTGTGATATCGCGTATTTAAACATTTGGAATCGTCGATTTTAAAAGACGATTGGCGTTTTAAAATCTCTTTCCAAATATTTCGCCGAAATCTGCGGGTCTGTGTCATTATATTATAATATTATTTTGGTCGCAGTGATTATCGACGTTTTTCCGTTGGCTGCAACTGTTACGCGCGTTTATACCACGGTTATCTACCAAGTAGATAACTGTGGTTTATACACATCACGGACACGAATATTCGGAGGTACAAAAAAACAAAGATAATTGTCACGACGAGTGGAGGTGTACAACAGCCGTCTCAGAATCGGCTACCAGGTATACAGCGTACACATCACGACTTATATGTATTTGTATCGTACTCGTATGCATACACGAATTATAGCATTATCATCATTATCATCATCATCATTATTGTTATTCTACTGGGCCTTACGGGTGTTTAATATATTATATTTATTTTATTTTTCCTTTCCGTTCTAAATAGCGTACCGAGGCGAAATATGTCTTGAAAAATGTCCGGGGTCGCCGGTTTGTCGCGGTCGCGGGACATCAAAAGGACGGGCCGACAAAAGAACGACGACGACGAGTAAATTTATGCCCGTGCGACAATAATTAAGGTGATAACGATTTTTCTACGTCTCCGCGGTATACGGGTGACCGACTACCGACTCCGGTTAAACGTAGGTAACCTCACGTAAACACACACACACACACACACACACATATATATATATATATAGGTACGTAATAAAGTTATACTTTATAATATAATATATATATAATATTTAATAGACGTTATATTATAGACGGTAGGTAGATAAAATGATAAACAAAAAAAAACGCGGTGACGAGAGAAAAGATTGTCGTAGTACTCTCTCCTCCTTCGACGGATACCATCAAATCTCTGCGCGAGCTCAGTAACATTATACCTATTATTTATTTATTTTTTTCACTGTTCAGAAAATATAATATAATATTATATACATTTCTACTCATCGTTGGTTTGTTTTTTTCTGTTGTTGTTGTTGTCGTTGTTGTTGTTCACAAAACTCCATCGTAAACGACCGAGGTCGTGTTTTACGCATACAGATCGCGCCATCACTCGCGGACAAGGCGTCCCGTTATGAAATTATATTATTATAAATACAGGTAGGCAGTCACCCGAAAGAGTAATGTTTCTGAACGTTTCACGTTGTTTAACGTCGGACGACGTGCGATACATCTGTTATACGCGACGAGGGTCGTCTGCTCGCAAAACCAATAGTCTATACGATCGTACGTATCGTAATTATTAATTTATTTCTAAATAATTTGTTTTGCGAGGAAAATCCGTTCAATTCCATCACTTATTGTTCAGTAAAACAATAGTAATCTCGAAACTATACTGCGGTATAGAACGCGATACCCTTATTTGTTGTCTCCGTCTAAAGCGGCCCATACACGATCAATATATTATTGCTCAATATTTATATCGATAAATGTTTCAATTTTGTTTGCAATCACACGATCAATAATATTGAATATATTGTTCAGTTTCGGTCAAAATGTCTAGCGAAAATAACGCGATGAAAAAGAAAAACCAAAAAAAGGTAAAAAAAACAACGAAGAACTTGGTCAAAAAAGTGGCTGAAAAATAGACAATATTATACTCACGAAGAGTGAATTTTGAAAGGAATGATTTCAAAAATTTTTTAAGAATGGATGATGAATGTTTTGATGAAATTTTAACTTTGGTTAATCCATTTATTAAAAAACAAAATACGTCAATGCGAGAAGCTATACTAGCAAGTCAAAAACTGTCTATTGCTTTACGCTACCGGAAACACATTCGAGGACCTGAAATTTATCAGTGCGATATCTCCTCAATCAATAATATTATGTCTATATAAAATAAACATTGACAATCTATCAATAAATATCAAAATAATTTTGATTGTTTCAATATATTGAACACGTTTTCAATATGATTCATATACACTGTCAATATCAAATATTGAGCAATAATATTGATCGTGTATGGGCCGCTTAAGGCGCTTGTTATAATAATAGATATAACGAAATTTACATTCAGCGTTTTCGCGTCACGACATGGTCATTTTTAATATTAGTGAAAAAATTCGAGACCCATAACCAAATTTACAGACGGAATTATTATCTATACCGTATAACGTCGTCTCTTCTCCGAAATTTTAATTTCAAAGATTATAATACATACATTTTTTTAATGAATGAATTATTAAAACTGTTATTATTATATCTCTTTATAATAGAAAAAAAAAAGACGACGCTACAACACGTGTAATTATCTCGCCTACACATTCAGTAATAGGTTAATTTACTCTAATATTAGAAATGACAAAGTTGTAAAACAAATTCTGAACGTAAATTTCGTATGGTCAGACGGAGACAACAAATACGGGTATCATGTCCTCTTAAAAATAATTTAATATTTTTAGTCCTTATAGAGGATATACCCAGTTTAGCAATATTAAAATACGTTAACTTTTCTCTTAGTAAATGTATACAAAATATGAAAGACGCAAATGTTTACGTGAACAATTCAATATTAATTAATTTTTTTAATTCTGAAATTTCGTGATTTTCATTCACGGATTTTTAATATTTCAAATAAACATATTGAAAAAAATCTCCATGCTCGAGCACAATAAATATTCTCATCTTTCATATTTTGTATACATTTTGACTCGGCAATTACAAAGAGAAAAGTTGTAGTTATAGAGCGTGAACATAATTTTTAACAAATATCATGATATAACACCACAACAAAAAATGGTACTGAAACACGACTATTTTTAAATTACTTTTAAAATATAATTAAATAGTTTTGAATTATTGAACTTTCATTTTTTATAATACTTTATAAAAATTGCCTATACAGAACCCCTTAAAAAGCGAGTGTATAGAACATTAGTGTATACATCCTAGAACGTTATACCCGCATTTGCTGAATCCGTATAACCATTGATCAATGGTATAACCAACTGAAAGTATAGGAACTTTACATTCGGCGTTCTCATCGCAATTTGCAGCTTTTCCATTTCTAATATTATAGTAAATATACCTATTACCATATTTATAGACGATATCCTTATCTATGCCGTAGAGTCATATTTTTTCTTGAAATTTATATTGTAAAGAGAAATACCCATATCTATTTAAATTATAGGAAATTGGCAGTTATATTTTTAAAAAAAATTTAAATATTGAATAAAATACACCTTTACTGGATAGATAATGATCTCATCTATACATTTGGTAATAGATACGCATTTACTCTAATATTATAATTGACGAAGTTGTCAGAAATATTGTCAGTTGGTTAGACAGAGAGCACGTTAGTGAAGCATCCTCTTAAGTGCATTTATAAAATGTCTATGATTTGTTCACTATTTAATAATTAGAGCAATATATACAAGCATGCAACTAATAATTGATTAAGAAGAAGGTCGTGTACATGTTTAATTTGTACACCAGAGTAAAAGTTGTTTCTAAATCCTAAACATCAAGTGATTTTCCTTTAAAAGCTATTTTGAAATCACGGCATATTCATCTAACGTTTCTCGTACATTCGATTTTCAATAAGTTTTTAAACAATTATTTCTACAACGTTTTCACCTATTTGTTGAAACCACAATTCTAAAAATTTCCAGTACAATTGAAATATTAGATTTTCATATTCACTACCTAATTAGTATACCGTATTAGTGCCTACAGCATAACTGTAAATCCAAATTTTTAAAAAAACACCAGTACAATTTAATTTATGTGCATATCCGGAAATTGAGAGAAGACAACATTACCCCGTCCCAAGTGCCCACACAGACAGCTGGGAGTGAAAACAATATACCTTATACGATCTCTGTAGTGCAATCTCCTTATCATCCTCCCTTGTTTCAATAATATTTCCGACTTTCTTTTTCGATCTGTTGGCTTATTACTCCTAAATTTGCGTTTAAAATCCCAATTTGTTATTCACTGTGATTATACAGATTTTATACAGGACGGGTATATTTTATACGGTATAGGGTAATTAATCGAACGATAGGTACTATAAAAACAACAAAAACACATCAATCGTATTAATTGCGGTTTGTGTGGTAAACAATATTTCAATTTACCATTCATTGTATGATCGCTATATATCGCGTGTTATGATGAAATCGTTTAGAATTTATGATTGACGGATGTGTGTATACATGCGGTGGCGACGACATTCCTCCACATGATGTATACACTTTGTTTTTTTGTTTTCTTGTTGTTTTTTTTTTTTATCGATTATTTTTTAACTGTGTGTAGTATATATATATACGTATATAAACGTGAAATAGCACGAAAGGTGTAAACGTTAATAATAATATTATATATTAGACGTGTGAATATCGATCGTATATTACAGTTCATGACTATGTGACAACTTAAAAAACGTGTACTTTTTTTCAAGAGAATGATCGTAAAATTAAATGCGTTTAATAAATTAACTACGGTATTAGTGAGTTTTGAATACAATCTAATATACAGCACGTTTGTGAACTATGATTTAAATTATGCATGCATATTATTGTGATTTCATTTTTTACCATTCTAGGTTTTATGATAATAATTAATAAGTGTTTTTTTTTTTTTTTTTTTTTTTTTTTTTTTAAAAAAATAAATTACATTATATATCAATTTAAAATA